>NW_018922678.1:110379-135653 GCF_002207925.1 Prunus avium
TTTTTTTTTTTTTTTTTTTTGAGAATACAAAAGAAGAACATGGTTGATGAGTTTAGCAGTGCATGGAAGAAAAAAAAAATTATACATTACGGTAATTAAATAACAAATTATGACAATAATTTTTGGAAAAAGACACTACATCTACCACCACTTCTGTCGTCTCATCATCTAGTCAGCAACCAAAGTTTGCTAGTTTTAATCCAATGTAATCTTTTAATTTTGTTCCATGTATCCCAACAAAAAATATCTCATTTTTCATCAATTTTACAAACCCGATTCAAATAGAGAATGTCATGACGTACAACCCATCATACACTAAATTAAAGTAACTTATGTAAACTATGAGACGCGTGTTATGCACGCGTCACATACAATAAGCTTAAGTTTTTCCAAATACAACGACATATTCTTTCTCATGAATGGTTCGCCCCATACCATATAGCCACTATAAACTAAAACTAGCTAGCGAACCAGTCCTAGCTTCCAATATAACAAACTAAAAAGAAAATCAGCAAACACAGGTCATAAAAAGAAAATCATGTATATGTATAAACTAAAACAGCATTATATATATAGTTCACGAATGTATGTAATTTGTTATTACCGAATCAAGTGGAGATGAGTGGGAACTTGCATCTTTACTCATTCTTTGGCTGGGATATGTATAGAAAACACAGAGCTTCTTCCTTCGAGCTTTGATAGCCAAGAGCCAGTACGGATTATTATGATTGTTAACGGCCCTAGAGGGTATATGGTCAATCACACACATTACACAGATTTAGAGTGGTTCACCCATGAATAGGGCTACGTCCACTATAGAGGTTGATATTTATTATAAATGAGTATCACATTATACATAGAGAGAGGCTTGAGAGCCTTAATACAAGAGGAAGATGGAGAGCTTGGGTGTCTCCGGATATGCGCATGGAGAGGAGAATTGGAGCCCTTGCTGGAGAGGGGTCTCTTCCTTTATATAGGCAGGAGAGGAGGGCCACTTGCCGTTGTTTAATGGGCAAGTGGCAAAGGCATAGGTCAACCTCAATGGAGAATGAGCTGGGCACGTGGGGAAGGTATGGGTCATCCTAAGTGGAGTATGGGCTGAGCACGTGGGGAAGGCATGAGCTGTCAGGAGACAGGGGGTAGTGGCCTGGTGAAATGTCAGGACGCACGTGGTGATCTGTTATCAAAGGTGTGCGTGGTGGTCTGCACATGGCTGAGGCAGTAGGAGTTGGCTAGCACATATTGCTCGGGTATGACATTTCGGCTAGGCCATCTTGGTTTAGGCAATATTGAAACGGGTAGGACATTTCGGGTAAGCCATATTGGCTAGGCAATATTGAAATGGGTAAGACATTTCAGGTAGGCCATATTGGCTAGGCAATATCTGGTAAGCCATTCTTGGTGGGCTATTTCTGGTAGGACAGTTCTGGTAGGACATTTCTAGTACCAACCAGATATGTATAACAACAATGATATATTTTGAATTTTGGATGTGACAGAAATGATAGAGCTGGCTTTTAATTTATAAGGAGGAAATACTACATAGATGGAAAGTGGGGGTCTCCTTTATATAGAAGAGTATCGCGAGCAATAATTTGCATGGAAAGTTATTAGATATGCTTCTAAATGAATTTGGATGTTTTGCATCCATTAGTATTTGGTAAGCATATTAATTGTTTTAAAAAAATTAGTTAATTCTCTTTAGACAAATATCCAATAAAATTAGAGTAACTATCTCTAAACTAAATTGCAATGAGTTCACAGACACAAAATGTTATAAAGTGTTATGTAAGGTTTAGAATTTCCGATGTGGGATTCTATTTCTATATTCTCAACGATACGCATGTTAATATGAAGGAAAAAAAAAAAACTTGTGAATGCAAGTTTAGCCGCCCAAAGCCACTAAATCACCACCCGTCAAGTCAAATTTGGTACTTGTTATTACGGCGAGACCGTCACCCTGGAGAGAAACTCTCATGCAAGAGGGATATGACTTTTTGTCATCCCCTGCTAACAACACAATGACATGTGTAACTTTTTTACATGTCATTGTGTTATTGGTCAGGGATAGCAAAACAATGTTATTCCCGTTACAAGTAAGTTTTTTCAGTCACGCTGGGTGCCAAAAGCATAAGTGTTTTATATGCATTGACCAAATACGAGTTGTAGTTGTACAAACAAATACGTTTTACTAGACAAATTTCTAGTGTTAATTTAATGACGAATACTAGTTATAACAGTTAATAACAATACATAAGTGCATACAAATACAATCATCACAATTATCGGAATCTCTCTCATTTATTCTTAGAGACAAAGTACTCTTATGTATTAAATTTCTCCCCTTAGTTCAGGAAATAAATTTTGAATATGTTTGTGCAATGATTGATCGAGCAACCAACTCAACATGAATAGCCGACATCAACATGACATGGATACATATCACACATTGATAGTCCCTCATCATATTACCAACGAGGAGCTCGTGTTACCACCAAAAGCAATATCAAAAGTCTCATATCGAAATAAAACATAAGAGAAGGATATATCTCACCTATAAAAGAAGAGCTCTTTCTCATGGCCATTACGCTTAAGCAAACCTCTTAAATTGGGTAAACACCACATTAATATAATGACAATTTTCTCTAACCCTATATATGTATAGCTCATTCGAGTGAACCACATATATCTTGTGCGAGTGATCCACTCTTCTTATCTCCCATCCCTATTTATCCATCTCTCATCTTCCTTGTTGGTCCATTTTAGAACATCAACAATACTGTTCCACATTAAAATCCATTATCCAATACAAATCTTTGTATGCTAATAGTCAAATCGGAAAAGTGATTTCCCTAATAGTCAAATTGGAAAAGTGATTTCCAATACCTCGTTATATTCGTGACTATCATGTTGATAATACTATTTTACTAAGATGCATATGTTTAGGATATTTGATTTTGAATGAAAATTTCTTTCTCTAAAAAGCAAAAAGTTGTAACACTTACTGACAGGACCTGACCCAAATTCCAATTTGGAATATGCGCCGAATTCTGTGCGCTTCCGACACCTGGCAGGTGCCTGGCACACTTGACCAAATTGCCCTTCTAACTAAGACTCAACAATTCTTTTAAGGTTTGACTTCTGTCGAAAAATCGGTAGAATCTTCCCTGTAAAACGGACGTTTCCCAAAAACTTTCCACCTGTAACAATACAATTAATATTGAAAACCAACACCCAATCATTCAGCATGCATCAGGCAAATAACTTTGAATGGCCTCAGGCCTCTTTATACCAAATAAATCATTCCGTCATCAGAATATGGTCTCAACTCTTAGAGCAACATAAATACGTTATCAAGTTTTAATATAACTTAACTGAACAAATTTTCAACAATTGATTCTTGTAGCTGCATCTAATAACTCTAGGTTGCCTACATACCCTTACTAAGGGATCAAGCCACACGTAGTTCTTTCTCAAAAATAAATAAAATTGAGAAACCTTCATAAATAATTCAGATCAATCCACTGAAACTCAATCAAGGGCTATTGATGTTAGAACAATCTTCCACTCATCCCACGTGTGCATAAATAAATAAATAAATAAATATACATATATATAATTAACTTATTACTTATAAGTAGGAAAAAAAAAATATTAAAATAGCATTGACCACGTGAAACTTTAATGTCAATATCAATAATTTAAATAAAATATGTTTGCCTCTTTCACATGTAAAAATAAATTCATCACTTAAGTAAATAATTGTGAATTATATAAAATCCTTAAAACTTCGAAAACTCTCAATCCTTGTCTCATAAGTTGGAAAACATATTAAATGACTTTTATAAAAACTTATTAAATGAATGACTTTTCCATACTTTTTAGGCTAATTGTTAATAGCATAAGTCTTGCCAATTTACTAATGACTTTTATAAACTCTATGAAAGTATTTAAGAATTTTGTCAACTCTATGAAAGTTACTCACTTAAAAAAAGTCTTTATAAGTATGGATTGGATGCACCCCCCCTAAAAGTCTAGAGATATTCAATTTAGATTTTTAAAGAGTTTATAAAAGTCCAGTGCTATTCAATTATGACCTTTAAAAAGTAGTTAAAAGTATTTAAAAATTTGGTGATATCCAGTTGTGACTTTTAAAAAGTTTTTAAAAGTTTGGTGGCATTCAAAAAGTTAATGACTTTTAAAAAGCTTATTAAATTAATGAATTTTCCATACATCTCACGCTAATTATTAATAGCAGAAATCTTGACAATTTACTAGTGACTTTTATAAACTCTATAAAAGTATTTAAGAATTTGTTAACACTATGGATTGCATACACCCCTTTATTAAATTATACACAGAAAGATTGAAGAAATTGGGAAGTTTAATTTCTGCCAAAGAGCATGAATTTGTTTTCACTGTAATTTCTATCATTTATAAAATTTGATATACATAAATCCAAGCATTAAAATTATTAATTAACAAAAATTTAATCGATAAATATCTAATTTCAATCATTTAATAATTCTATGCAATTATTTTTTCCTTTTAAAATGATCGAAAGCCCTAAACTCTCAAAAACCCTTGTAAAAACCCAGGCGCGGTAAGAACCAAACGACTAGAAACAGAAATGGGCAAGAAGAAGAAAAGAGCCGAATCAGAAGCCGAAGCAGAGCAAGAGAACAAAATCGACATTGTTAATGGCGATTCTCATAAGAAAGACAAGAAGAAGAAGCACAAATTCGACAAAGCCGCGCTGATACCTACTGTGAGCGTAGCCGTCCCCGGTTCCATCATCCACAACGCTCAATCCCTCGAACTCGCCACCAGAGTATTTTCTCTCTCCGTTTTCTCACCATCCAAACAGATAATTGCTTTATGTTTCTCATTTCACTTCCTCTTCAGTTTTCTAATTATGATTTTTTGTTTATTAAAAAAAATCTCAGTTGGCTGGTCAGATTGCTCGTGCCATGACGATTTTCCGAATCGACGAGGTTTCATACTTACTCTTTCTTCTTCAGCATTAGTGGATTTGTTATATCAATTGATGTTTAAGTACGCAAATTTGATTGATATGTAGTTTATTATTCTGTAAACAGGTGGTGATATTTGACAACAAGAGTGAGTCTGGCTCACCACCAGAAGCTAATTCGGATGAGGATGAAAGTGGTGCTGCTTTTCTTGTACGAATCTTGAGGTACCTTGAGACACCTCAATATTTGAGAAAAGCGCTGTTTCCAAAACATATCAGCTTAAGATTTGTGGTGAGGTTCCCCAGTTGTTCATTTATGCTATGCGGTAAGCACATTGGTAATTGATTATCAAGTTTATTACATCTTGGCTTAAATTACTTTTCAGGGTATGTTGCCTCCACTTGATGCTCCGCACCATCTTCGCAAACATGAATGGGGTCCGTTTCGGGAAGGTAAAGTGTAATGGATGGAATTTAAGACTTGTTCTGCTATTGGAAATACTGAACCTACTGGAATACAAAAATTGTCTGACTATACTTGCTTATACTCAAGTCAAGATGACCATGTTCAAGACATTGAACAAGAACCAAAATGAGATGAGATGGTTCAGTTCAGACTTCCCATTGTAAATGAATTTCATCATTTAGTTTAGTTTCTTTGTTTGTGCTTTCTGTTTCGACCTATGGCCTTATTTTGTGAGAGCTTGCGGTAAATTTATAGGTGTCACACTAAAAGAAAGATCTCCTAACCCTGCGGGAACACTAGTTGATGTGGGTTTGAGTAAGGTACTCTCTCATATTCTAGGTTTACTGTTACAAGAGTTATTGTTTGATAGTTTCTTCTTTGCCTTTTCCTCCCGCCTTAGCCAGTAATTGATTTAGTGATGAAAAATGCAGAATGTCATCGTTGATCAAGTACTTGAACCTGGGACGAGAGTTACTGTGGCTATGGGAGCCAACCGGAATTTGGATGCTGGTAATGATTTTTCGTGAATTCATTTGTGGCCTTTCCTGATTCGTTTCTTTATCGTTAATGGAGGTTTCGGCTTTTTTTTATTTTTTTAATTTATTTATAATTATACTATGATTCCAAATGGGTAAAGGCTTTTTTTCTATTGCATTCATCTAGATATATCACACCAGGTTGTCTCATCTTCCAAGCCTAGGGAAGAAGCAGGAACGTATTGGGGGTACAAAGTGCGCTATGCTTCCAATATTACTTCAGTAAGGAATGAATGCCCATACAAGGTATTCATGCGTTCACTCTATGACCCTTTCTCTCTCACAGCCCCTCTTGCCCTTACCAATACATGGTTTTTTGGTTAACCATTCAGATAGGGCCTTTCTTCATCAATTTCTTTTATTCAATCACAGGGTGGCTATGATCACTCAATTGGTACCTCAGAGCATGGTCAGATTATTAATTCCTCTGATCTCACTATACCTACCTTCAGGTACTCTTCTCTAAACGCGCTAACCATATATAAGATTGTTTTTCTAGATGTTGTGAGTATTGCTTTCTTTGGGTAGCTGGTCCTTAGCCACTTAAGGCAATTGTTGTGCTCCGTATCTTGTAATTGGATAGATGCCTACTGTGTTGCGTATTCATCAACTAGATGGCTTAGTTAGTGGTCAGGCTCTTGATGTACCTGGGATGGAATTTCAGCCTCCTTCAATCTGTTAACCTCTGTTTGGTGACAAATTCTTTTTGCGGAATATGTAGAAATTTGGTGAGATCTGACAGTCAAAATCCATTTAAAATGACTCAGGCCAATTGAACTATCTATATTTTGAGAAGTTATGAACTATGCACCCTGCCTCCCTCTGTTTTTTTTCTTTTCCTTTAAATTATTTGCTACGTGAGGAATAGTAGGTGAGTGCTATGCAGGCACATATCATTAAGCATAATATCGATACCCACCCACCCACCCCTTCTCCCTTCCATTACTTTTCTACAGGTACTTGAATTGTTCCTCAATAATTGTGGTTTCTTTAGTTTTCTTGTTAAGTAGTCGTCCTGGTGTCCTTCTCAGAGATTTGGGCTGAAGGAAACCTTTTCATCTCTATTACAATATTCTATGTCAAAAATTCTGTTAAGCAGAAACTGAAAAGGATAAATAAGAGAATTACTGTCAAGTATTTTTCCCGTTGAATGTTTTGATTTGTATGCTGATTGAATTCAGTTGTGTTTAAAGGATTATGGACCTATATTTTGAATTTTTTGCCAGCGAATTTGTAGCAATATATCAGATTTCCTCTTTTAAGTTTCTAGATATTTTACATCTTTTTACTATTTACTACTTTCAACTGTATTAAGAAATTTTTGGGCATTTGTTGGGTATGAAGCAAATGTGAAACTATATACATCGAGATGCTGTACTCATTACGCCGCTGATATTTTTTAATTAACTGAATGAATGATTTGGCAGGCATCTATTGATTGCTTTTGGTGGACTTGCTGGGTTGGAAGAGAGCATTGAAGAAGATAATAACTTAAAGGTAAGGTTCCTATGGCTTTGGTTTGATACTTTGAATTGCAAATGTCTGTGGTGTAGCCTGGTGTAAGTAGCTAGAAAATAATAACAGGCCTTATAGTTCTGCAGGAAATTTTTTTCAACTTTGAATTGTGAATGGCTGGGTTGGAGTCTGGTGCTACCAGCTAAAACCTTCATCAAGCCTTTCTTTTGTCTTTAGTTTTTCCCGTCTTCCTTCCATTTTCCTCATTACAAACTTCATTGAAATTCTTACAACTTTCCTTTTTCTTTTCTTGACATTCAATTAGTTCTTGATTTTGCTTGGGATGTAATTTGAGTCAATTTACTTTAATTTCTTGATGGGGTTAATGATGGTGATGATAGGAAGAGGGAAGAGGATGAGAGTGAGGAGGAATATAGGAAAGTCTTCAGATTCGAAAGGGCAATTGTGGAAGAAACTTTTAAAAGCCATGCTTATTTGCATTATTAATTTGAGTTTTTAGTATAAAATGTCTTAAAGTAGCTATAAGGTGTAAAAACAAACAGCTCCATATGTCTGGATAACTCAAAAATGTGTTGGGTTTAAACTTATTTACCCAAAAAACATCCCCTTATTGGACTTCTGAACAGCTTTATGATCTTGGAAACACGTTTGCTTGATGAGGCACAACTTCTAGTAGTTTGTTTAACTGAAAGTAAGGATAGAGAAAGGAAATGGTACTGAATACTGTTTTTATTGGATCTTTTTTAAGGCAAAAAATGTGCGAGAGGTATTTGATTTGTATTTGAACACATGTCCACATCAGGGGAGTCGAACAATTCGAACAGAGGTATTTTTAGTATCTCTATGCTTTTCTATTCATGGATGAGAATTTCGTATTGAAACTTGTGTTATGGCTTAATTTGCATCTTCATGAACAGGAAGCCATTTTCATTTCACTTCAGTATTTCCAAGAACCAATCAACAGGGCATTGCTGAGAGTTTAGCATTAAAGCTTACTATTTGGAGGACATTGAGAATTTCCACAAATTGGGGTCAAGATAGGGAATCTGATTCTTGATTTGGCTGCTAACATTTTGAAAGACGGAATTAGTTACTTAGCGGCAGATAGAGTATCCTCTTCTTTTTCGTGTATTTAATTTTTTTCCCAACTAGTTCACAAGCTCAACTTTAAGCTGCTTGTTTCAGTGTACAATAGTCTAGTCTGAGCTGCAATGTTGGGAATGACTTTACAATCCCTTTTTTTTTGGAAGGAAAGTTTGTTCAAATTGATGTTGTAATCCATGTCAATATTGCAGAGCATAGATGGTGAGCTTCTGAGCATGGTCTTATATTGTTTTCTTGTTGTAAACGTGTAAAATACACAATAATTTTCAGAGTTGAAATTGTGGCATGATTGTCTTAAAATTTGTTCAACACTTCATTCATGAACCTAGTCTGAAAAAGAACACAGAACTTTCAGGCAATTATAGAAAAGTTTGTTCGAAAAATGTTGAGGGCACACCATTTGTTCTAAAATCAATATTCATTATGATGTTCTAGTGTGCGCGTCCGTTACTCAAAGAAAAAAATTTGTTTTATGTATATTTTTGAGTGGTTTTAGTTACAATAACGAGTGTATAAACTGAAAAGAAAATGCTCAACTAGTATGTTTTTCATGTCATTATATTCATGCCACGTTAGCTTTTACAAGCCTTGTTTAAGCGAGGATCTAAATTCTTTAGAATTTCAAACAAAAAAGTTATTTTTGATCTTATAGTTTACCACTTTTACCACTAAGGTCCTTTTAATTCCAATTTGATCAATTTTGTCATTGTAATTTGAATTCTAAGCAATTTAAGGACAATCCCCCAATTTTTGTCAAATTATTCTAATATGGATGGGCACTTCGGTCTAATCTTACGACCCCTACCTAGCCACCCAGAGGCACCCATCAGCCCCTTCCCGACCACTTGACAACCATCCTTCCTCCCCCTCCCGACCCAAACTCCTCCTCCTAACTCAACCCGCTTCCCACCTTATAGTCACTCCCCACCTTACAGCCACGACCCAACCCCCCCTCCCCAACCATCTTATCCCTTCCCTTCTCCTCCCCTCTCGACTCAACATTATGCTCCCTCCCTCCACATTCACCTTTTCCTCTCTCTCTCTCTCTCTCTCTCTCTCTCTCTCTCTCTCTCTTATATATATATATATAGAGAGAGAGAGAGCTTCCATTGAGGGATCCCTCAAATAAGTTATTTGAGGGACACCCCTTTTAGGCCCCACTCCGGATTGTATTTCACTAATCTAAACCATCTATTTTGTAGATGCTCATTCAAAGATCATCTGTACAAAAAATCACCTAAATCCGATATCATTTGACTACTCAATTGTGTTATTGAAATTTGAGTACTTTCTTGATGCACCGTTATTCGTTGATTTTGTAGGACACAATTGGATATCGAAACGGTTTCCGATTTGTCTAATTTTTTGTAAGGATGATCTATGAATAAAGACCTAAAAAATAGATGGTTTGGATCATTGAGAAAAAAATTGTAGGGTACCCTAAAGGGCGTCCCTCAAATAAAATTATTTGAGGGATCCCTTAATAGAAGGGGACTGTATATATATAATCAAAACCTCTCTTCATGAACTCAAATTTTCAAAAACAAAATCCAGAGATTAAGACCAAAAGGTCACGCAATTGTTCATTCAAGATTGGATGTAAGGGACTTCAAGACTTAAAAGCATAAGAAAAGCTATAGTAGGAGGGCTGTTGGAGTGGCTATGGGGGTGGTTGGGGAGGAGCTGCAAGATTGGACTAAAATGCCCCTCCATATCAGAGTAATTTGACATAAATTGGAGATGGGTTAATTACTCAAATGGTCCCCAAACTTGTACGCAATTTACATTTTAGGGCCTGAATTAAATTTTTCGTTCAAATGGTCCATCAACTCTATATTAATTACTCAAATGGTCCCACCGTTACATTATGTCAATATTTCCGTTGAATATGAGGGCAAATTGGTCATTATTTACCCTAAAATTTGGTTAAATCTAACAGAAAATTAGACGGTGGGATCATTTGAGTAATTAATATAGAGTTGATGGACCATTTGAACGAAAAATTTAATTCAGGCCCCAAAATGTAAATCACGTACAAGTTTGGGGACCATTTGAGTAATTTACCCAATTGGATATTGTCTTTGAATTGCTTGGAATTCAAACTATAGGGACAAAATTGATCAAATCGAAATACAGGGACCTTAATGGTAAAAGTGGTGAACTACATGGACCAAAAATGACTTTTTATAAATAAAAAAAATCAAAGTTTAAAATAATGAGAATAGTAACCACAATTAACTTAAATATTCGAGACATTTGGTGCTTTCTACAAAATTTCACTCATGTCACTATTCACTATATGTTTCTTGAAGCTAATATGATAGTTGATACATTAGTCAAAAAAGAACATTCCTCCTCAAATACTTGTAAATGGTTCAATAATTTTCTCTTGGATGTTTATCATATATTTACTTTTGGGATCCCGAGCTTTTGCATTTAGATAGTGTGCATTTACTTGCATTTCATTACATTTTAAACCATTCTAATAATCTAATGATCTACAATATGACACGTCAAACTCCTAATACGCCTCTTAACACTGTTAAGTCCAAACAAAATAAAACAATTTAAAAAAAATTTCTCAGTGAAACCCTCCTAAACCACTCATGTCATGGCCGACCCTATAACCCACCCCACCGTCTGCAACCCCCACCTACCCACTGACAACTCCCTCCCTTCTCACCAGCCAACCTCCCCTCCTTTCATTCCCCTACATTCTCTCTTTACCAGGTGGGATAGAGGGATTTCAAGGATGGTTCTTAGGATTCCTAAAAATTCCTATAAAAATTAAAGGTGGAAGGAAGAAAATTTAGGTTTTATAATTGACAAGAGATTATAGGGTTTGATCCTAAATTTTGATTTCCAAGAGATTGATTGTTTATTGATGGGTTTCTATGTGGGTGTTGGGGTTGGCTCACTAGCAAGGATGAAGGGGATGCTGCACAGTTTGTTGCCTCCATCCTTTTCCAATATATGATATGCTTCTCTTCGAAAAAATCAATTGAGCTTGAAGTTGGGCAAAAGAGATAGAGGACACAAGAGGGAAAAGAGAGAAAGACGGGGAGAGAGAGGAGTGGTTGGCTGTTGGTGAAGGACAGGGTTACCGCAGGAGTTGTGAGGTGGGTTGGACCATAGGTGGTTGCTGGGGTTCAGTGGCTGTTTTTATTATTTTATATTATTTGTTTTTAATTTTTAATGTTATTTAGACTTAACGGCTTTTTTAGAGAAGACTTAACGGTGTTAAATTGAGGTTTGATGTGTCACATCTTAAGTCATTAGGTTATTGTAACGATCAAGATTTAGTAAAATGTGGATAAATACACACTACCTAAATGCTGAGGCTCGAAATCCTTACTTTTGATAAGTACGTCTTAAAAAAAAACCACAGGTAAATTATTTGTTTTTGTGTAAACTTTCCATTTTACCACACACATGTTAAGAAACTAGTTTATTATGAAATTAATATGTAAACTTTCTGTTTTACCGCACGCACTAAGAAGCTTACTTATTTTTAAATAAATATGTAAACTTACCCTTATGAAATCAAATTTTTTATTATATAAAAGTGATATTGAAAGAGAATGAATCAAATGTTTTAAAGGAAAATAGAAAAAAGAAATTCTGAAGCAAGGGGCATAATCGGTGTAGAAATGGACGGTCTCTGTTTGACATCCTCCCAGGGGCAATTCAGTCATTCACAAAGCAAATAGAGGCGTGTTTGGAAACACCAAACACCACAATATCTAAAAGAGGACCTTCCGTAACTCGGTCCTATATTTTTCTCTCATTTATATATAATAACCCAAGAGAGAAAATAGAGACAAAACCCGAACGCCGAAGACAACCCAAGTAACCAACCTCTTTGTTTTGGCAAAGGGATTTATAGACAGAGCGATAAACAGAGCGAGAGATAGAGAGAGAGGAGAGAGAGAGAGTGTGTGTTATTTGTAAAGCACATCACAGATTAAAATTTCTCCTAATAATTCATTTCAAAAAAAGACCGTTTAAAGAGATCCCTTGGGTTGTTCACTCCCGCCAAGGTCCATGGCTCAGCTTGAGTGCCTCGACCACATCCACAAGACCAAGACTCTGATCTGTGCCCTCAACCTCGTCTCCCGCAACCTCCCTCTCCCTCCCGACCTCTTCGACGTCGTTTCGTCCATCTATGACAGCGCCCAAGACGCCAATCTCGAACATGACAAGGGTTTGGTATGGTTTCTTCTAACTCCCTTTCTTTTCTCTGCGTTTTGGGTTTTGGTTTTGGGGTTTTCAGGGTGTTTTCGAGGTTTTGGGTCGGTTTTGGTTCTTGGGTTCTTGTCAATTTAGCTTCTTTGTTTGGTTTTGTGTGTGGAATTGGTGGTTTGGGCTCTTTTTAATTTTGGGATTTCAGTGAAGCTTGAAAATATGGAATTCTGTAGGAAAAAGTTTCTACCTTTATGCGTTAACCAATTGAATTTATTCACTGGAGGGGGTTGCTGCTGGTGTTTTATTGTCCTTTATTGTGTTGCTTCATTGCTTCAAGAAGTTTGACCTTGATGTATGTGATGCTGCAGGATGATCCTGATAGTTCCGCGGGAGAAGATTTGTTAGCTGACCTTGAAGATGCACTTTTGAATCAACGTCAAAATTGCATGTCAGGTGCAGGATTAATAGAATCGAGAGAAAAACGTTATCAAAGCCACATTCAGCATAGATTAACCGAACTTGAAGGTGACTGGTTTTATGAGAACTATACACTGAGTGTTTCACATTCTTTTGCTCATTATGCCATTCGTGTTAAACCTTATGAATAATTTTTATTCAGCATCTGATGACATTTGAATTTTTGGTAAAGCAGCGAGATAATTTAATCAATAGGCTCCTAATTGTTGTTGTGGAATAATATTCTATTAGCTAATCAGGCGGTAGGCAGTGGGATGCAGTTGGGTTTGTTACTATGTTCAAAACATAAGAAGGAAAAAAGAAGAGAAGAAAAAGCTAATTGTTTTTGAGTGTCTTTGTACTCTTAACCCATGTTTTAGAGTAGATGTGGAAGTTAAAGATCGGCTAGGCCTCAACTCCTGTGGTGAAGGGGGGTGATACCAGGTTAGGGTAGGTCTTATGTCTGAATTTTTTTCCTTGCAAAAGAATGAAGAGTAATCATGTCTTAACCTGCATTGCATTTAATTCAAAGACCACATCATTTTTGCATTTGGGTCATGTCTTAACCTGCGATGTACTTAATTTAAGGACCACCCAGAAAGTATCACTTCAACCTTTGAGTGGTTATCTAAACTTCTTTTAGAGTCCCATAAGTGTTTTTATGCAGTAAAATTTGATATTATGGTCTAGAGGGGTGAGCCATTACTTACTAATGATTTTGAATCAGAATTACCTTCAAGTAGAGGAGAGGACCTGCAGACAAAGTGCTTGCTTGAACTCTATGGGCTAAAGGTAAACTTGATGTACTGAAGTTGTTTTGAATATTCCATGTCAAATGCTAATATATATGAAGCTCATACTTCATGGTGTCAAAGTGATAATCTCGATCTTAAAATGACTTTTTCTTTGTTTTCTGAACTGGAAAGATTGATTTTGAGAAGCAGAATAAATTGTTCCTTCTTTCTAGAAACAAGATAAATTGCATTCTGTTTCTGAGAATTGTTTCAGAAAGACACTTTTCCATTTTTCGTCTGAAGAACGGAAAGATGTGCCTTAAGTAATGAGTCAAAAACTTTTGTGCAGTTTTTAGCGTTTTCCTAAAATATACAGCAAAAAGAGTCATTATTGTGATTGTTATTGAGAGCATTATCCTTTATTTTTTGGGTACCGATGGATGACATGCGTATGTCCTTGTTGGCAAGGACTTCTTTTCTAGCAGCTCTCAGAATTGCAAAAGAAGGTCCGTTGTGATGTGAGTTCAGAATACTCGCTCCGTATGAACTGTGCATATCCTGACAAAACATTGTTTGACTGGGGAATGATGCGATTGCGCCGTCCACTGTATGGTGTTGGAGATGCTTTTGCGATGGAGGCTGATGATCAATTCAGGAAGAAACGAGATGCTGAGGTCATATACTAATACATGCATTACTTGTTTGAAACTGTCATACCTAGAAGGGTAATAATAAAAATCTGGGTTTCTATTGCAGATTATATAGTTTTTACATCATGGAATGAGGTGGCACTATTTGATTGAATTTTTCTTTTTTGTAGCCTTTCTTTCATTTTCTCTGGTCAGTTCTGAATAAACATGATAAAATAGGTACACTTAGAGTATTTGGTCAACCCTTGGCCCTAGAGATGCCTAGATAAATCCATTGCATGGTTGAAGGTGTTCATAATAGGTAAATGTGAGTTTCTAGACAGTACAGGTTATAAATCTGGAGACATATCAGAATTTTTTTTATGTTTTCTTAAAAAAGATTATATGATCCACAGTGAGGATCATCTAAGTGAATACGTGCTAAGTGTGTGTGTGTGTGTGTGCGCATCCTGAAAGCTGCTGATATAGTAGCATACCTTTGATGCAGCGGCTCTCAAGATTAGAAGAGGAGGAGAAGAACAATATCGAGACTAGAAAAAGGAGATTTTTCACAGAAGTACGTAATGCTGTTCGTGAATACCAATTGCAAATTCAGGCTTCTGTGAAACGTCAAAAACATAGGAATGATAATGTCCTGGTACGTATTTTTGTCTTTTCCTTTTTTTTTTCCCCCTTTTTTTATAAAAATTATCCTCTAATGTCTGTTTAAATGAATGGGATGTTGTACTGAAACTTCTGGTGAAACCTAGTGAAATATATAGGTTAAAAAAATATTTAGCATTAATTGCATTAGAATTTCAAAAACAGGTATTACATGAAAAAGCAGAAAAATTCATTAAGATGCTTATACATAATTCTGGGAGAGACCTAGGATCACCCACACCTCACCCATAACTTTGATCTCCTACTCAACGTGAGCCACAAAATCCATGCTTATCATTTGACTAAAATCCGGTGACTGATATTTAAATCTCAATAAAGTATTTTTCTCTTTTAAATAAATGTTAGCTGTTGGATTTTAAACTAATATTTCATGAGCATAGATTTTCATGCTCTGAGGAGTCGAGATCATGACTGTACACCCACATATTATATGCATAGATCTACATAAGGAGATTTATAAAGAGGGATCCCTTTTCTTAAGAAGCAAAAGGGATCACATTTGTGCCCAAGTCCATCAAAACTGCAATCTTTAAAAATTATCTTTAATTCCAGAAGACAGGATTTATTGTTATTCTTAGGGGGCTAAACTACCAAATCAATAAGGTTACAACAAAAATAGGGTGTATTATACTACATCTTAATGGCGAAGGAGTCCTTTATCATTATCTTATTTTAACAGAATTGGCACGCAAAGCAAAGACAACGAGCCACACGGGCTGAGAAATTGAGGTTCCAAGCCTTAAAGGCTGATGATCAGGAAGCATACATGAGAATGGTAAAGGAGAGCAAGAATGAAAGATTAACAATTCTTCTTGAAGAAACAAATAAACTTCTCGTTAATTTGGGAGCTGCTGTTCAACGCCAGAAAGATATTAAACATTCAGAGGGCATTGAAGCCCTGAAAGACTCAGAAGGTGATTTGACTGAGTTGGAAGAAGATGTGGACATCATTGATTCTGACTGTAATGATGACAGTAGCGACTTGCTTAAAGGTCAGCGGCAATATAACTCAGTCGTCCATTCTATTCAGGAACAGGTAACACCGTAAAAGATGATTTGACAATTTCTGCATTATGTTGATTCTTTCTTCACTCCATTCTTTATATCGCACTGTTGTACAGTTTGACCTTTTTGATTGATTCATTGATTTAACTACTTCCCATATCGCACCTGGACAGCTTAAAACTGGGCTGCTTTCCATAAAATTAGACCTCAAATCACTGATGGGGAAGTTCTCTTTATGAAATTTATGAATTCAACAATGCTCGTGCAAATCAAATGAGCACAATGATTCATGTTACTTGTTCTGTAAGGGGGCATATGCCTTTTTCTTTCTTAAGGGGATTGAGCCTCCTTTGGCATTTCCCTTCTGACAGTTCCCTTGGCCTTTGAACATGCTTCGTTATTAGTTTCCTGGCTATTATACTTACAATTTATTTTAGGTGGGCAGGCATATACTTATGAATTAATTCCAGTATAAGGGGGGTGGTCCATTTGCCTGATTTTCAGTGTGATATACTTGAACCACAGTTATACATGGAAATTTTCTTAAAACTTTTTAAAAGCTTGTTAGTGACAGTGTTACAAGTGCTGAGTGCTTTAGAGCAGAGGATTTACTAAATTTAAAATTCAACAGGTAACCGAGCAACCCTCAATGCTTCAAGGTGGAGAGTTAAGGCCCTACCAGATAGAGGGTCTACAATGGATGCTCTCCTTGTTCAATAACAATTTGAATGGTATTTTGGCTGATGAAATGGGATTGGGTAAAACGATACAAACTATATCTTTGATTGCATATCTCATTGAAAATAAGGGTGTCACTGGGCCCCACTTGATAGTGGCTCCGAAGGCTGTACTGCCAAATTGGGTTACTGAGTTTGCAACATGGGCTCCTAGGTATGTGTAAAGTGCCTTTAAGCAATGATCGCTCTCTCTCTCTCTCTCTCTCTCTCTCTCTCTATATATATATATATATATATATGGGGGCGGATCCGTGGCACCACAAATTTAACACAAGTTTTGACACAATTTTATAGCCTTTAGATGCAAGCACTTTCAAGGGCTGAGATTAAATGTGATTCTTTTTCTTTAAATAATTATTTGTTGAAATTAATTTTAATTAACTTACTATAATATTTTATCTCTCTTCATTTATATTTTCCCGACTTCCTAAAAGCATTAACATTTTCTCTCACGTCATCTTCTTCTTCATGCCTTTACTTCTGTTTTTTCTTCTTCTTCCAATTTTTCTTTCTGCCTTTGACAGTTTCTATCATTACCAGCACTAAACAAGTAGCTCTTCTCCCTCCCATATTTCACATGTTAGCCATTAATTTTTTCCCCCTAAGATTTCAATTAATATAATAAATAAATGGTATGATCTAATTCTCTGAGTATGATTTTTTTTTTCTTCTGATCCTGTCTTTTTATTTGTTTGGGGTTTGGTTCAACTACTGTCTTCTCTATCTTGCAGCAAAATTTGGAGAGGTTTATCTTGCAGTCTTGTATGTTGGTTCTTTAGTTAATTTCTTGAGCTTTGAGTCTCTAAATCCTTGGATTACTTTCTATTTGAATTTCTTTTTCCTCTTACATTTGTGGATTTCTTAATGTCTTTTACCCATGAGAAGTTCAAGTTCATTCTCAAACAGTTTAGCATCTAACTGCAGCAAAAAGTATCCATAGCTTCTTAGCACAATTAACAATTAAGATTTTAAAATAATCTCCAGAATATTTAGCGAAAATTGCATGAAGTGTTGGAGTGGAAAAATCTGGAATAGATCCTTGCGTGTCTGGAGATCAACTCAGAACTTTGTTTCCAGATAAAGGAAAAAAAATTAAATCAGAAAAAAGTTCAAACTCAAAACATGAGAATAAATGAGATTGGAGGAGATGGAGAGATTTTAGCCTACATTTATGTTACCTTGAAAAGTGGTGAGTTTAATATTTTATTTTATTTGTTATGTTATCAAAATAAAATAAATAAATAATAAAATCACATTTAATCTTAGCCCTTGAAAGTGCTTGCATCTAAAGGCTATAAAATTGTGTCAAAACTTGTGTCAAATTTGTGGTGCCACGGATCTGCCCCCTATATATATATATACAGTTATTCTCTCATCTGGATGTCCACACGTTATTTTCGTGCGGATGCCATTGTAAACAGTGAGGAAATCAGAGAGGGGTAGTAGAAAACACATGGCGTCCGCACTATAATATTGTCCAGATGTTCGCATAGGAGAATTTCTGTATATGTGTATATATGCATGTGTATATATTATATACATATTAGATTGCATGAAGAATTTTGCCGGATCATTTTATGTATTTTTCCTCTTGACCAGTATTACTGCTGTTCTTTATGATGGACGCCAAGAAGAAAGAAAGGCAATGAAGGAGGAATTATCAGGGGAAGGAAAATTTAATGTGTTGATCACACATTATGACCTTATCATGAGGGATAAACAATTTTTGAAGAAAATTAGCTGGTGCTACCTGATCGTTGATGAAGGGCATAGGTTGAAGAATTCTGAGTGTGCACTAGCAATAACACTTGCAGGGTATGTTGATTCATGCTATAGAGGCCTATTATCTTTTGGTGCTTTATTATGAAGTCTATGGTTGTTCTTTCGAATTTGTAATTTTTTTTTACTGAATTCAATAGGACTTATTATTATCTGTTTCTTTGGATGGGCAGAAAACTGCAGTTAGCTATTCACCTTGGTGAACAAATTTAAACAAAAAATGACAAGAAAAACTTTTTTTTTCTTTTACAATTCTTCTTAACTTTGGTAGAATGCTGCTCTGTATTAATACATTTGTGGCTAAGGTTGAAGTAAAAAATTTGATTATTTAGTGTACTTCTGAAGAAACAGAGAAAGGAATGAGTTTTTTCTTGCAGATCGCATAACAACATAAAATGTATCTGATGGCAGCCGAGCAGTCCTTAACCTATCTTAATCAGTGATTATCCTTCGTTGTGCTGTCATATGATTTTAATGTAAAAATGTAATAGTACCAATGTGATTGTCCTCTGAGGGTCCTGGGCTAGTTTAAAGTCCCTAGACTCCCAGCATTCATGAAATGTAAAGATTTAGACTGTCTACTATGCAAGGGTCTATGTGAGGCTAACTTGTGTAAAATATGTCGGAGCCTTGGCCCCAAAAAGGAATGCTAGAATTTTCAGTTAGGACTTTTTGCTGTTCGGAGGTAAAAGTAAATGTTGGTCATATATTTGAACAAGTCTTGATTTACTGATTATAAAGGTCCATGGAGTTGCCATGTTATGTTTTCTATATTTCAAGTTTGTATATAGGGTTGGTCGGTCGGTCACAAGTTCATTGCCCTGTGATCTTGGGTCTGTGGTTGAATTTGGTCAGGGAGATGAGTATTAACTGGGTAGGTCCAAGGGACGCTTTTCTTTTCTTAGTGAAACACATAAACTGTTAAGGGTAAGAAGGCCAAAGTTATGCGGAGCTGCATGATCATGGCTGTGTTATGGGTGGTATGGATGGAGAGAAACAAAAGGATTTTGAAGATTATGCCGGAGCAGGTTTCGAGGAGCTTTGGGACAGAATTCGTTTATGGTCTGTGTTATGCGCGTCTGTATCCTCTAAGTTCTGGGGAGACCCTTTTTTTTTAAAATTTGGCTAGATTGGAAGTCTACCTATTAGTTTTGTGTGTGGGGAAGCTCTGGCTCACTTGAGCCTTTGGTTTCTCTTTTTCTTTGGTTCTGTATCTGTTTGCTTGGTGTGATCTTCTTGACCACATGCTCTTGTTCTTTATGTCATTCTGTTTTCTCAAGTAATATAATCGGCTCTTAGTCCAAAAAATAAAAATTGTTTGTACTTTCATAAAGATCAAATCCAAGTTATTTCCTTCTCTGCAACATTATCAAACGGTATAATTTTGGGGTCAATGTCCGCTTGTTTCTTTTTTCTTTCAAGACTTAAAATTTCTTTATTGAATTTTTACTTGTTCACAGATATGATATGCGACGCAGACTTCTGTTGACTGGTACCCCAATACAGAATAGTTTGCAGGAGTTGTGGTCGCTGCTTAATTTCCTTCTCCCTCACATTTTTAATTCAGTTCAGAATTTTGAGGATTGGTTTAATGCACCTTTTGCGGATCGGGGTAGTATTTCTCTTACTGATGAAGAACAGTTATTGATCATTCGCCGTCTGCATCAAGTGGGTCTTGCTCCTAGTTTCTGTTGATCTTCGTTTTTGTTGACTTTTAATTTAAATATGTTTATGTTTTAGGTTATAAGGCCATTCATATTGAGGAGGAAAAAAGATGAGGTGGAGAAATTCCTTCCTGGAAAATCTCAAGTCATACTGAAATGTGACATGTCAGCGTGGCAGAAAGTATATTATCAACAAGTTACAGATGTGGGCAGAGTTGGGCTAGATAATGGTTTGTAGCCTCCATCCCCTGATCTGCATATCTGATATCTCCCCCATCCCTAATCTTACACGAAATTAAGTTGAAAATAAGATTAAAAATTAAAGCTAGTTGCAAATGTGAACAGTTAACATTCTTAAAAGCTGATTAAACATTGCCATCATTATTGATTCAGTCAGACTTTACTGATGAGATCTTGTTTTTAGGTTCTGGGAAATCAAAGAGCTTGCAGAACCTAACAATGCAGCTCAGGAAGTGTTGTAACCACCCATACCTTTTTGTTGTGGGAGATTATAACATGTGGCGAAAGGAGGAGATCATCAGAGCATCAGGAAAATTTGAACTACTTGATCGTCTACTTCCAAAACTCCACAGAGCTGGGCACAGAGTCCTTCTTTTCTCACAAATGACTCGTCTCATGGACATTCTTGAAGTTTATCTGCAACTTCACGACTTTAAGTATCTTCGACTGGATGGTTCAACTAAAACTGAGGAAAGAGGGACACTGCTAAAGAAATTCAATGCTGAAAACTCTCCTTACTTCATGTTTCTCTTGAGTACTCGTGCTGGAGGTCTTGGTTTGAACTTACAATCAGCAGATACGGTAGTAATTTTTGACAGTGATTGGAATCCTCAGATGGACCAACAGGCAGAGGATCGGGCCCATCGAATAGGTCAAAAGAAAGAAGTTAGGGTGTTTGTGTTGGTTAGTGTTGGATCAATTGAAGAAGTAATTTTAGAGCGTGCTAAACAGAAGATGGGCATAGATGCCAAGGTCATCCAGGCTGGACTATTTAATACAACTTCCACAGGTTTGTTGTACTTGAATTCATACACAAGAATCTGTTATGATGTCATTCCTTCTAGTAGGTCTGCTTCAGCACAACAGCACACTCATTTATTTAGGGTAGCGTTTTTTAAGGGCAGTGATTTTAACAATCCCATTGCCCATGTGCACTCCTCCCTTTGTTTTTGTGCTTTCATTCTCCTTTGATGTTTCCATTACCAAAGCATGAAATAAGAGGGAGGAGTGCAAATGGATAAAACAGGAGTATTAAGAATCGCTACCCTATTTTTAAAGTGGGTAGCATTACTTTGCCTGCACATGCTCTGCATATATGCATTATGTTCATATAACTGTGGTTTCATTATACACGTGCATACCATTCCAAGGTCAATAATAGAAGCAAATTAGAAGTGCTACACTAAGTCTCATCTGTTATATGTCTAGAGCTTTCTGTTGACAACGCATAAGGCACAGGACCAAAACTGTTTTTTCCCACTCACAGTAAGGTAGCACGGGTCTGCCACAGAGATTGAGTCGGATTCTTGCATGGTTAAGATGAGCACGTTATCTTTATTTTACAGTCCACTAAGGTTGTATTCTGACAAAAGACGTATCTTGTGTTTGCAGCTCAGGACAGGAGAGATATGCTGGAGGAAATCATGCGCAAGGGTACAAGCTCACTTGGGACAGACGTGCCAAGCGAGCGAGAAATCAACCGCCTTGCTGCCAGATCAGATGAGGAGTTCTGGCTGTTTGAGAAAATGGACGAGGAGAGAAGGCGAAAGGAGAACTACAGATGTCGCCTTATGGAAGACCATGAGGTTCCTGAGTGGGCATATTCAGCACGTGAAAAGCAAACTGCTACCAAAGGCTTTGATAGCAGTAGCATCACAGGAAAGCGGAGAAGAAAGGAGGTACAGTCTTACGATGATGGTCTTAGTGATTTACAGTGGATGAAAGCCGTAGAAAATGGAGCAGACTTATCGAAGCTCTCAGGTAAAGGAAAGAGAAGACATCATCTTCCATCTGATACCAGTGTATTAGTTAGTGATAAAGCTGGGGCAGAGGAAAAGATCACAAAATTGAATGAAAATCTGCCCCCGGTGAACGAGGGAGCTAGTGAAGATACCTATGGTTTGACCCCAGCCTCAAAAAGACACAAGTCTGAAGGACCAAAAATAGAGAAACATGAAAGTCGCGCAGCTGGAGGAAGTGGTTTTAATGGGCCTCTATTGACATTCAAGATACACAGAAAGAAGAGATCAAGCTATGGTAACCCAAGTTCGTCCTCCGATGCTAGAGGGCAAAGTTCCAATGGAAGGGGAAATGGATGGGCTTCATGAAACTGGCTCAGCAAACCCCCAAGATGGAATATTTACAAGAGCATTATTATAGCTGCTGATTTTGTACATGGGTTTGAGGAATGACCAGCTTTCAGCTAATTAGTTTACGTCATAGCGCAGCAAACATTTCATGACCTTGTAGACTGATCTGGTCATGGTGATGCTGACTTAACCTCCGTACATTCTGGTTCTTGTATAAAGTCTAGCAGTTATGAGCAGCAACGTGAACTTATATGAGTTCACAATTATCAAAAGCACCTTCCATTCTCATTGTCAGGCTCAATAGGCACTGTGGTTGGATAATGAATCTAAGATGTCTGCACCCCATGTATCAAAGAATAATTGTGGTAGCGAAATGTATAAATTGATTATCTTTTGGTTTACCTTTAATTAGAGAGTTTTAACGATAAGATTGCATTTGTCTCGTAGAAAATATATAACAGAGTTTTTTGCTCGGAAAAATTTATTAGTTTGTTTTGCTTTTTTAAGTATTGATTGGGATTTCGTGAAATTGTGTGCGTAAGGAAATAACTATGCGCAGTCAATTTCAATGACACTACCAGTTTTTTAAAATGTTGCTTAAATCTACAGTTCCTTTCATCACGATGATGGAAAAAAAGAAAACTCCTAGGAGTCTCTATGTATTTAGTTTTTTTATTTTTTTATTTTATGAAGTCAATTATATTGACAAAAACTACAGAACCTGCAATATACATGTGGTACGGCATTCACGAGTGTAATATATATATATATATGAGTGCTACTATTTCCAACTCCAATCCTATTTTCTCACCCACCTTATCTTCGCATCCACTATGTACATTTGAAAAAACACAATCTTTTCTTTACACCCACCATTATTCCTAAAATACCCTATAATTACTAATTATTTAAGTCCTACAAATTCCCGAATGAACAACTTGAATTTTACTACACCATCAAAAACACCAACAAATGAAACTATCTG
The DNA here is from genome assembly GCF_002207925.1 of Prunus avium. Next base: position 134,122 of record NW_018922678.1, read on the forward strand.
ATCATCAACGTCAGATAAATTTGCCTCAAAATAATCCTCCATTGAAGGCCTTTTACCCTTGAAACTGGAAAATTCATAGTCGAAACTGGATTTGCATTTTTTGCACAAAAACAACAAAAACAAACCAACCATCTTCATCAAGTTGTACAACGATTAAAACCCACAATCTAAATCAACCACAAGAACACTGTGCAAACTGAAGTTCCACTTCAAAGTTCAAAAACATGCAAGCACATACAGAGATGGAGAGAGAGAGAGAGGGAACACCTTGAGAAGCAGGAGGAGACTGGGAGAAAGCTCGGAGATGGAGAGAGTGAGGACGAGAGCGTGGAGAGGGAGGAGGGGCATTTGTCCTTATGAGTCATTTTACAAAGGGATAAATTTATCTTTAAAATTTTGAAAATAAGGTGGGTGGGAAAATAGGACAGGTGGGTGGAAATAGCAGCACTCATATATATATATGAACTCTTAACATCTACATCTTATACGTCATTCTTAAACAATTTAATAAAAATTCGACCCAAAAAAAAAAAAAATTAATAAATTTGCGGACTCAAATTTGAGTTTGTAGGGTAGGGGAATAAACTATTGAGTCTAATGCATGAATAGATGTATTTACGTCATTCTTAAACAATTTAATAAATTTGCGGACTCAAATTTTGAGTTTGTACAGTAGGGGAATAAACTATTGAGTCTAATGCATGAATAGATGTATTTTGAAAGAAGGAAATTTGGGTTTAGCCCCTTTTACATTGGAGATGGCCTAATACAAGCGTTCCTAGCATTTAGTCATCCAAAAAACAATAATTCAGTTCAAAATCACCAAATAAGCATATAATTACAAAATTTGCATAATTCAGAAATGATCAACTGCCGCATCTATTTTAAGAATAGAGAGATGAAGATTACCACACCGATAAGGTTCCAAACAAGCAAACACAAAAAGAAGAAAAACTGACTAAAAACATGACAATAAAAGATCCAATTAAACCCAATTCTACTAACACCTGTCAGTGTCATCACACTGTTCCAAAAAACAGGTGTGCCCAACTGGTGCATAATAAGATTCAACAGAATGGTCATCCTAAAACCTCCAAATATGCCTTACAGTCATTGATGTTAAAGAGGGTAATAACTCTGTGGAACCTTAACTAGAAAAGGAAAAGACAACTAAGCATAAGAGGAACTCTATTCTTCTTGGCCAACTTCAAGGTTCTTCAGTTTTGATTCCAATTCATCTTCATTGCCTTCACCTTTTTCAGATTCTTTGTCATCATCACCGTCATCATCTTCTCCTTCAGGATCATTCTCATCCAAAGACCCAAGCATATCAGGAGATTTCTTGAATGCATCCTTCACCTCATCTATGCCCTCATCAGAGATAAAATTTCCATTGATGTTCAGCAACTTAAAACCAGGCTTCTGAACCAGAGCTTGCGCCAACACCCGAGCCCCAGCTCTTCTGATTAAGTTGGTGTTCATATCAACTTCCTTCAACTGAGGAAGACCCTCTAACACTTTGCTGATCTGAA
>NW_018922678.1:150607-163063 GCF_002207925.1 Prunus avium
ATTCAGAAAGATGATCAACAGTACGGCTTAAAGATATTTTGCCAAGCATCAGGGGGAGCGTGCTGTCACTAAAGACCTTCACACATTGTACTCTTTTTCCTTCGTCCAGGTTTTTATCCCACTGGGTTTTTCCTGGCAAGGTTTTAACGAGGCAGTGTTGCATGCACATCAATATACACAGAATTTTATGTTACACATGGTTATGTACTCTTTTTCCCTTCGACCAGTTTTTGTCCCACTGGGTTTTACTGGCAAGGTTTTAACGAGGCATATTCCATAGTGGTCTCCAAGGGGGAGTGTTGTAAAGTCTTGAGTGGAGCCCACATGATTAGAAGGGAATCTCACACACCTTCACGAGTTTTCTATTTACCGAATAGTTAGCCAAAGTTTTGTTTATAAAAACTATGGCTTCATTCTCATTCTGTAAGTAGATAGATAGAGAATATAGAAAGAAAAAAAAGAAATAATGAAAATATCAGAAGAGCATTCCTATCGCTATTTGAACTCTCTAAATTCTCTCCTCAATTTCTTTAGTTTTATAACATAATCCCCTTTTTTTTGTTAGCATATGAAGAATCCTATGACTTATGAGTTGTCATCATGTGAGTTGTCGTCATGTGAAACACCAAGACCAAACATAAGTCCTTACACTTGACCAAACCTTTCTAACAAGGTGTCACGCTCACTAGTTTTTTGGTAACTAGATGGGTCCTCAAGGCTTCACAAGAGCGCAGAACACAATCATCAAACCAGAAAAATAAAAACAGAAATAAGAATTACAGTGCTACATGTGCTCTTCAGGATAATACCTTGCTTTGTATTATTTGAATCACCAAACCAGAAAACTGAACAGCTCTCTTTCCTCAAACAAAATAGCAAATCAGAAAAAAGAAGAAAACCATGTTCTTTGAGAGAGAGAGAGAGAGAGAGGAACAGCTGTTTTGGAGGGGGTAGATGTATGCACTGTTTTTCTTGAAATAGAACATCAAACCAGAAAAAAGAAGAAAACTATGTTCTCAGAGAGAGAGAGAGAGAGACTGAGACAGACAGACAGAGACATAGAGAGAGAGAGAGAACTTTTTTGGAGGGAGATATTGTGGTCTTCAAGAGCACAATACATCTGTTTTTGAGGGAGGAGGCATCGTTCCAGTGGAACAGTTTTAGACACTTTCAGTTACAATTGCTTCTTAGCAACCGTTGGATTTGATCCAATGGTGTTCCCATATAGAGGTTTGCGAAAAGAAGTTCCCACCAGAGAATAGCCCATTAGCAAAATACGGTGATTGTTCGGCATATTTCGGATATGAAAATCACATTCCAAAGTTCTCCACTACATTTTTTGTTTGACTTGTATTCCAACCTCAGTCCGAAAATTTGGAATTCAAAATTCAGATTCAAATTATGTTAAAACCAGAAAGATTTTGAATCGGTTCAATCACAATCCTGAATTTTCAATTCAATATTTGTTGTTTTTTTTATTTTGGTCAAGATTCAATATTTGTTGTTGACAATAAAAAATTCTCATGTCTCATCGAACAAACAATTGTTTTCCTAATGAACAGAGAAACGAACAAGTTATGCTTTATGGTTCTTCGCTGAAATTATAAACATATAGGCTTAGCCCACTGGATAAATTTGAATCATTATAATTGGCGTGTGATATAAACTTCAAAAATGTCACCCCCAAAAGAAAAGTTCTAAACTTGTCTAGCACAAAACACAATCCTCAACATTTTCTTGAAATTCAGTCCCCCTAAAAACAAATCATCTTGAAGAAACTAGCCAAGGAAAATAAATATTATCTGGGATTCTCTACCAGTTTTCTTTCATACCTGCTACATAAGACTTTTGATCTTGACCATTCAAAATGATCTAAAGGTTACGATGCTGCAACATAATTAATTAACAAATTTTCATTCTCCCTATGACTTCCCACCCCACCGTTTTGCCTTCCATTTGATTCACCCTCCCTCGCCGTGCCATGCCAAGCTTCACAAGATGATAATGGCTGACAATAACCTTACAAAATTATATACATGAAGTGAGATAAAATGCAGTCTCTGAGAATCATTCCTCCATACTTGCACCAGGTTTCAATTTCATACCCCGACTCTCTCTCGGAATCTCTAGATGCTGAGGGAGGGGCATATGAAACCGGTTACAGGTAAATTTAGACGTCTGATAAAGGGTTTTCCCAGAAGTAGACAAGAATTACTTTCTGTTAGACATCACATTTAACACAGAACGCAAACACTGCATTTTACATTATCTGAAAACGAGCATTTGGCAAACGGAATAAGCAACTTATTCAATGTCCACGTAAAGACTCAGATAAAGCCTGCTATCCATCATCCAAGACTGCAAAACCTAAGGCCAGGGTTCTGAATTGTGATAGTCAAATGCATTTCCAATTTCTTCTAGGGCAAAGATCAAATGAAATGCCTAACCTTAAGCTACTCCAACTAGCCTAACCATGGTATCAGGGCAAAAATTGAACTTTAGGGCACAAGCTCCATGACCAAGAGAAACATTTTCCAGGTTTGGTTCTATGAAATTACTTGAATTGTTATTCCATAACAATGAACAGCAAGGTAAGCTCAATAAGGCATCTGGGTTCATTGAAAAATATCATGTTATCAGTTTCTCAGATAATATTTTGAATTTGAACACCAAATGAAGTAAAAGGCAATGGGCACTAAAAACCCTTTCAAGTCAATAAGAACAATGACTAAGAATCAAACACCACAAATAGATAGAACCCAAAAAAGATTAAATCATTCCTGAAAATAGCTTGAAAATATAACTAAGCATAAATATCCAAACCAAGGTTTTACCAAACACTTCAAAAATCCATAACAAAACTCAAAACTAGAAATTAAGCCAAAACAATGATAAGATCATTGGAAATGACAGTAAATAAAATAAATGGAAAAAAGGTGAGATGAGTATCTCTCAACGGTAAGACTTCTGGAACCTAGCTCTGGCACCGCGACCACCGAACTTCTTGGGCTCGCAGCGCCTGGGATCAGCGACGAGGAGAGTTCTGTCGTACCTGACCAAGATGTCCTTGATCTCCTTCTTGCTCTGCTCGTCCACATACTTCTGGTAAAACGCCACAAGGGCCTTGGCGATGCTCTGGCGGATTGCGTAGATCTGAGACGTGTGGCCTCCACCTTTGACGCGGATCCTCATGTCGACGCCGGCGAAACGGTGTCGTCCGAGCAGAAGGATCGGCTCGTAGGCCTTGAACCGGAGGATCTCCGGCTCCACCAGCTCGATCGGACAGCCGTTGATCTTGATCAGGCCGCGCCCCCTCTTGCAGTAGGTCACTGCCACCGCAGTCTTCTTTCGGCCAAAGCACTGAACGGACTCTATAGCTGGGGTCGCCATGGTTGCTGCTCTGGGTTTTGGGTCTCCTTCTTTAGGGCTTTTGGTGGCTCTGTGTGTGCAAGTGATTGTGAGCTCGAAGAGGCGCGAGAGAGAGAGTGGGAAATAATATATGAGAGAGGGATTTAGGGTTTTTGATCGTGTGGACGGCTCTGATTACTTTGTGACACAACAGTGAGATGGTCACCCAGAGGAAAATGTATCGTCCGTGCAACTCGATTATTTGCTAACACCTGTGGTGTTCTTAGCCATTCGGCCCTTTTCTGTCTGCGAAATTGGCTAAAATAGCCCATTTGTAAATAGTCTTGGCCATTAGGCCCTTTTCTGTTTGCGAAATTGTGATATGTTTGGTACATCGTAATAGACTCTGTATAGAAGTAAATAATTTATGTTAGGTGTTTGGTGTCAACTTGTATTATTTAATATCTACTATTTTAAATGAATTGGGCTTTTAATACTCTCATTTACCTAACTAACTAATACAACCCACACACCCTAATTTGGATAATACCCACTTCATTATAGAGCTAGGGAAAAAGAACACACACATTCACGTGAAAAATCAATTTTCATCTTCTTCTTCCTAGGGTTCTTATATGCTATCTTATCCACATATTATTTTCTTCACTTTTTTCCAGGTATCCTCTCTCTCTCTCTCTCTCTCTCTCTCTCTCTCTCCAATATGCTTCTTCTCTCTTCTTCTGTCTTTAATTTTCTTTCTTTATATATTTCATCTTTTATTAAATTTTTGTGAAAATTAGGTTATGAGTTTTTCCTTTTTGACTTTTTTTGAATCGAATGTTTAATTGTTTGTTTGTGATATAGTAATTTGATACATTAGGATTATAACAATACAGGAGGATACATTTAGCGAACAATAGCTGAGGATGCATTCTATATGGCACTCACAGTAGTGTGGGACACAACATTAAAGAATTGATATCGTGCAGGAGGATACATTTAGAGAACAATACCTTAGAGTTTTTCCTGGGAAGGTTATAATGAGGCCAATTTAGACATGCATGTGCAGTGTAATTCCTTCACTCTATCTAAATACAATTCGATCGCTTTCTATTATAAAAATAATAATAATAATAGAATCGTTTTAGTTGTGGAACGTTTCAGCCTCTCTGCTGAAGTTCCTGAATATTCTAAACAGAACACATTATGTCAAGTCCGCTGTCCTTTTACTGAAGTTTTAATTTCATTTCGATGCGTGGAAAAGGCTGCATGATTCTAGAAGAACAAAAAATTGGATGCAAAGCTACTGAAAGCCAATAACTGACTTGTATTTCTTTTTTTCTTTTTTTTGAAATAAGGGAAACTCCCAGAAAACAACTAACTCCCGCACATTAGTCGAGGCCTAACAAGACCAAGTAAGTCATCCATCAACAGATAACTAACTCAGACAGGAGCCTCATCAAAGAAGCAAATTCCCAAATCCAGATTATAACTCCAAAACTTGTATTTCAATAACCTACCCAACCCACTTAAAAAGTTGTCCAGTTATGTTGAATATATTTGTATGTTCCCTTCTATTTATATTAGTTTTATTAATTTTTTCACCTCAGCCGACATTAGCACTTCTCAATTCTTCAAGATATATTTGCATAGGGGCTGGGCTGATGTTTACTTGGGCTGTGGGCTGGTGGTGATGTTTTAACAAGGACTAGTGCTTTCATATCTGGAGTGAGAATGAGACTGAGAATGTTAAGAAAATGATCAAACGCTTGGCTTCTTTTCTTGTCTAGTTTTGTTATCATGCTAGTTTGCTCATGTGTTGACTGTTGAGCTCTACTTTTGGGATTTTCCCTCTTGTCATTTTCTTTTTTGATAGTGTAAAAACCAGAATAAATATGAGAAAATAAAGTTAAGAGCACTGATACACTAATCAAATTTACTCATCACATTTTTGTTCACCAGTTTTTGCTTTGGATAACTCACAATACCATAAATGCACAAAAACAACTACAGAATATGTCAGACAAGGTTCGAGCAACGAAAACACATACATGAAAGGGAAATCCATCAGTTAGGAATTCCCTGATGGATTTATAAAGGGTTTAGAGTCTAGGGTAAATATTCAGTGCGGAACCTCGTGGGACTGCAGTGTCCGAGCTTACAAGAAAAGAAGCCAAGCGTTTGAGCAATTTCTTAACATTCTCTGTCTCAGTCTCACTCCTGAGATGATAGCAATGTTCCTCTTCTTTCACTTCAAACAGCTCCACTTCTCCTTTCCACCCACTTTCCCTCACCAAATTAAAATACCAAACCCCTCGATCCCTCAGCTGATCCTTGCCAGCTACACACACAAGCAGCTTAGAACACCCAAGTCCAGCCAGGCTTGGTGCACCCTCACCCACTGGATTGACCATTGGATTATCATGCCCTCCAGGAGCTGATGGATAAACAAAGTCCCAAGCTTTATACTCCAGAGTCTTCTCAAAATCTTCACCTTTAGGCTCTGACCCAATTGGCTTGGACCCCCAAAAATAAGAGTGAGAGAGAAATACACCCAAAATTCTCACACCACCATACAAGCTCTCCAATCCTGCCTTTATAGCCAAATTATGTGCAATATTGCCACCTGCACTATCACCCCCAATGTACAATCTGTCAAAATCTCCATATTTGGCTAGCCATGGGTCTTTTTTGCCATCTAATTCTTGCTTGTTTGAGTGAGAAGCAACCCACTGAAGAGCAGCCCAGGAATCTTCATAAGCAACAGGAAGTGGGTTCTCTGGGGCAAGCCTGTACTCAACAGAGACAGCTACAACTTGGGCTTCTGAGACCAACCGGTTGAGATAACGATGGGCTTGGAGTGAGAAGGCAGATTCAATGCAAAATACTCCACCATGGAAGTAAACAAGGATGGGGAGCTTTTGGATTTGGTTTTGAGGGAGATTTGGGAGGTAAAGGCGAGCTGAGATGTTAGGGTTGTGTGAGATTGTGATGTCTTTGGAGGAGACACCAGTTTCTGGGTCCTTATCAGGAGATGGGGGCACATGTGGAGACCCTCTAAGGCGTTCAACTTTTCCATCTTTGTATATTCTGATGAAAGGAACGCCGGCCTTGAAGGCTAATTCTTTGGTGGTGGAAGCCATTAGAGAAGATATGCAGATAACTAAGAATTGTGAAACTTGAGAGGGCGAGAATGTGCCTTTAAATTCATTAGAAAACAGAGAAAGAGAGGAGACGTGTTTGACAATCATGCAGTAACAGCAGCCAAGGTAGGCAACATGTGCCTGTATTTATTTGCAGTCAAACAACGTAACCTCAAGGCTGTTTTGAATTTTATTTGCGAAGATGTTTTCCACAATCCAAATTTCCAAAAGATCTATAGTACATTGAACAAATATGTGAGTGAAATATGAATAATGGTTTTTTTTTTTAAGTGGACTTTGGTGTCAAAAATATTTAATCAAGCATTTTCAAACTTGGATTGCAGAGCAAATTCATCCACACCTATTGAAATTGTTGCCACTCTTACTTTCACAAGCTAAAAATAGAGTGATTTGATTTGTGAAGCAAACTAATCAAATTAGAAAACAAACAACTAAGGGAAGAAAGAGTCAACACAGAAATGCGCGGGATGCCACTTGAAGAAAATTTCTTTTGCATTGGAAAGTAACTAAGAGAGCTTTTCCAGCAGTATGATATCTCTTTTCCAGTACATTGATTAGGTGCATTATTTTGAATATATTCAAAATACTGCACCTGGATAATTAGAAGGGCTAAAACAAAAATCCAGCCTACCTAACACCCAACTTCATTGAAAAAACACCTTATTTACAGATGTGAATCTGATTTTTTATAACTAATAAGATGTATTTAACCAAAGCATGTGTTGGAAACTATAAAGTTTTGGGTGGCTATATATTTGCTGATCATGCACCGAGTAATTTCACCCATTCTCGGTGCTTGAAATTCTACAGGTGACTGCCTCCCATAATTGACCTATCTATATTCTAAGTCCTAGTGGCGAACTTATATATTTCTCTCTCTTGAAGTATATGAACGTATATACGTATTAATGCTTCTGTGTAAAAACGTTAGGGCTATTCTAACTTAAATAGGCCTCTTGTACCTTTCAAAAAGAGTGCTACTATTTCCACCCCCTTAGTCCTATTTTCCTACCCACCATGTAAATTTGAAAAAATACAATCTTATCTTTCCACCCACCATTATTCCTAAAATACCCTATAATTATTAATTATTAATTCCAACAAATTCCCAAACGAACAACTTGATTTGTACTTTACCATCAAAAACACCAAATGCAACCATCTGGCCATCAACGTCATATATTTGCCTCAATATAATCCTCCATTGAAGGCCTTTTACCCTTGAAACTTGAAATCCTTAGTTGAACCTTGCATTACGGCTCCCAATAAGAAAGCTAACAGAAAAAGAGAAAACAAAAACAATTAGGTTGTCCACAATTTAAAACAAGTCAAGGATACAACATGAACTTGGTTGGTTTACCTGTCCATTAAATCTGGACCAGTAATTCCATTTGGGAATCCTGGAAAGTTTTCAACTTCAGTAGTGATCATCAACTGCCCCTGGACTGGACCCGATCGATACCCTTCGAACTCCAGAGGCTTCAAATTGGCTTGAGCTGCGTAACTTGCTGTTGTAACTCCAGTGGGACATGACCCAATTATCACCACATTCTCGATTGCATTTGTGGCTCGATTGCATTTTATGCACAAAAACAACACAAACAAACCAACCATCTTCATCAATTTGTACAACGATTAAAACCCACTAACTAAAACAACCACAAGAATACTGTGCAAATTGAAGTTCCACTTCAAAGTTCAAAAACATACAATCATATACTGAGAGGGAGAGAGAGAGGGAGGACCTTGAGAGGTAGGAGGAGACTGGGAGGAAACTCGGAGAGGGAGAGTGAGGGCGAGAGCGTGGAGAGGGAGAGGGAGAGGAGGGGGCATTTGTCATTAGATATCATTTTACAAAGAGGTAAATTTATCTTTAAAATTTTATGGGTTTTTATCACAAATGGTCTCTGAGGTTTGCTAAATTATCACATTTGGTCCTTTATGTTTTTTTCTAACATTTTTGGTCCCTTATGTTACACCTCACACATCAATTTGGTCTTTCCGTCAGGTTCCATCCAAATTTTCTGTTAGATTGCTGACGTGGACGCCACATGGATTAAATAATATTTTAAAACATTTTGGGTTTTATCACAAATGGTCCCTGAGATTTGCGAAATTATCACCCGTCATTTATATATTTTTTTAAATAGTTTAACATTTAAAATCTTTTAGAAAAAATTTAATAAAAAAAGAGAAAATTTTCAAAACATAATTTGTTTTTTATTCAAATCCACTTGTCATGTTACTATTGGACATGTAGCATATACACGCCACACATCCAAATACCCATGGTGTGAGCATCTAGACAAAGGGCAGGGGCCTGTGTTGAGCGAGCACTTGGACCGAAGTACGGAAGTCCAAGACACGAGAAGGCATATGGTTGAGCAAATAAACAATCGTGACAACGGCATCATCCCAATTGTGGCAAGGAGCATAGGACTCAATCAGAAGTGCTTGGCCTGTTTCAAGGAGATGTCAATTTTTTCGTTATGCAACACCATTATGTTGCGGTGTCTGGAGACAAGTGGTCTCATAGATAATGCCATGTGTCTTAAAGTAAGTCTGAAAGTCATAGTTGACATATTTTCCACCATTGTCAGAGACAAAAATCTGGGCCTTGGCAGATAATTGAGTTTCAATATGTTTGTGGAAAGACTGAAACATAGTAAACACTTCATTTTCAGTCTTCATCATGGAGAGCCATGTCATACGAGTATAATCATCCACAAACGTTACAAACCATTGGAACCCAAAATGAGCAGTTATAAGTGAGGGTCCACAGACATTATAGTGAATTAACGTAAATGGAGCAGTACGCTTACTCGTACTCAAAGGATAGGGCACACGATGACTCTTGGCTAAAATACAAGTATCACATTTGAAATCGGAGTCCTTGAAATCTAATAATAAATCTGGTAGAATATGCTTCATATAACTAAAGGATGGATATCTGTAAGGATTATATTTTGGCTCTCCTCTTATGATAAAACTAGTGTATTTTGCTGAGGTATATGTATTGGTTTAAGTTTGTTTGAATGTACATGCTAGATTCAAAAGTGTCATCTTTGCAATTCAAAAATCATTGCATACATTCACATGGATTAATACACAGGATTGATATAAGCCTTAAAATTCATTTTCTGTTTCATTATGTATCAATCCTTCCCAATCTGTTTTAATCCATCATTCACTTTGCATTCATACACATGGATTGATACATGCTTTAAAAACGTGTTTTGCTTTATTCTATATCAATCCTTGATATTCTGTTTCAATCCACTTTGAGCTGTATCAATTAATATTTTATTAAAAATATCTTCAACTTTTGATTTCATTCGATGAAGACTTCAAATATCTTCTGATCAATTTAAACTTCTTGAAACTTGTTTTCAAAAGTAAGAGTCTTGGATGAAGTTACCTCATGTTGATGTGACCACAACATATTATTATAATATATTCTTTCTTTCTTGAAACTAGTTTTCTCCAAAGAAAGCTTTATATTATCTTGCACATGGGCTACTTCTTTTATTGCTTGTGGAGTCAATGCTCCATGCTTTCAACCAACTCCTTCTATTCTCTCTTTTAGTTTTTTTTTAATACAACATATTATTATATAATATGTTCTTTCTTGAAACTAGTTTTCTCAAAAGGAGTATTTATTTTCTCTTTTATGCACATGTCATCTTTCTCCACTCTTGCACATGTGTTCTGACAAAGCATGGGTTCTTTCTCTTCAATGGTTGTAGCTCATGGCATGGCTATTTCCAATAGCATGTTATCCTCTTCATGAACGTATATGCAGATTGCATTTTTTATTTCTTGTGGAGTCAATGCTCCATGCTTTCAACCAACTCCTTCTATTCTCTCTTTTAGTTTTTTTTTTAATACAACATATTATTATATAATATGTTCTTTCTTGAAACTAGTTTTCTCAAAAGGAGTATTTATTTTCTCTTTTATGCACATGTCATCTTTCTCCACTCTTGCACATGTGTTCTGACAAAGCATGGGTTCTTTCTCTTCAATGGTTGTAGCTCATGGCATGGCTATTTCCAATAGCATGTTATCCTCTTCATGAACGTATATGCAGATTGCATATACTTTATTATTTCTTCTATTTGATCAGAGCATCTTGATTGACTGTTGGTATTCCTATTTGGAACTTGTTTTCATCTTTAAAATACTCTCTTCATTCGAATCAAGAGTTTGTTGCTGTCTTGCCCTTTCAGATATTTTAGCCACCAAACAACATTCTTTATATTATATGTGGTTCAAAATATCCCCTCTTCATTCGAATCAAGTCTCTATATATACTAAGCTAGACCTAAGGAAGAGGTTGAGAAGTTCATTTGAACTTGCTTCATTTTTATCAGTTCTTTGAAGAAGAACCATTCATGCTAGACATGTAAAAATAGAAAATCTGCATCTTTGATGCAGACCCGGTTCTATGTTTTTGAAATCATTCTATATTTGCTCTTGAGCATTCAAAAACTATTTTATTGTTTCAGCCATTGTTAATTACTTGAGAGTATGAGTATGATTGCATACACATAAAATTCCTCCAAGTATGAGTCTTTTGTTTCATTGTTGTTATGATTGACTTAAACTATATGCTTCAAGTTCATTACTTCTAGTTTAATCATCACAACACTTGGTTTCATTTGTCTAGCTTAATCATTCTTTGTGATTAAGAAAGATGAAAATCTGAAACCATTTTTGAAATCATTTTATATCTGATGTTGAGCATTCAAAAACTATTTTATTGTTTCAGCCATTGTTAATTACTTGAGAGTATGAGTATGATTGCATACACATAAAAATCCTCCAAGTATATTCACATTGGTTTCGGCTAAGTCTGTTCTTTCATTATTGTTATGTTGATTTAAACTATATGCTTCAAGTATGAACTTCTAATTTAATCATCACAACACTTGGTTTCATTTGTCTAGCTTAATCATTCTTTGTGATTAAGAAAGATGAAAATCTGAAACCACAACTCACTTCATATCATTATACTTTTTGCAACTTGGAGCTTGGTGTTGTTGCAAACCATGAAGATTTGTCTGTTAAAATTGGAGCTGAATGCTCATGCAAAGACTGGAAGAGAACTTGTTGCTGAGACGTAAAGATTGTGCTTTTCTGGAAGGTTAGATAGTTAGCTGCCTATTGTGTGTCGATGAGCTAATATTGTGCTTTGCTAGAAGGTTAGATAGTTAGCTGCCTACTGAGTGTAGATGGAGCTCAACTCCCTTTGTATCTTGTACTTCTCGTTGATAGTGGATTCTCTTACTGGCTTGGTCCCCCAATTTTCCCCCTTGTTGGGTTTTTGGGTTAACAAATCTTTGTGTATGTTTATATTCATGTTGTCAATAGTTGTACTTACTGCATCATGTTCAAATGACATCAGTACACTAACGTGTATTGATCCAAAATCTCAAAGGGTTTCTATTTGTATTAATACGTGGTGTCGTTTGTATCAATCCAGTTTCATGCAGTCAGTTCTATTTACTCACTGCAGATGCTAAGTAATTAAACACCATGGTTGTGCATGTGTTTATGTTTCCGCTTATTAATTCTTAGCTGGGCTTAAATTTGAAAAAGATAGGTTATTACCATATAGCCTACTTCACCCCCCCTCCCCCCTCTTTTATGTAGGCTTTTAGAGCCTAGGGCATGTTTTACAATGTCCCAATCGATGGTGCCACAACCAGATTTTCATTTGCTTGCTATCATAGGGATGCGTCACACTGTTAGCCATGTCAGTACTGAAGTAATCCACATAATAGAGCCCCCCTCTCTTAGTACCAGGACCAATAATCTCCTTAGTGTGAATATCTTTAAGCAAACAAAAATTCGGGTAAATTAGTGTCTGCCGCGCAAATCTCACGGCCTGGAGTTCCGGGCCGAGGGGATATGCGTTGACACGCGGTTTCCTGCTTTTGGG
>NW_018922679.1:16424-30464 GCF_002207925.1 Prunus avium
TGAAATCCTGCATCCTGTGGAGGATCCACGGACTCGAGCGGCGTATCGGGAGGAAGTTGGGAGGCAGACTCCTGAAGAACCAATTGGCTCTTCTCCCTCATCGTCATCTATTTAACATAACATAAAATATTAATTTAGGATTTAAAATATTTAAACACAAATATAATAACCATGAAACTTGAATGCATAAGATAATAATTAAAATGAAAGAATACTTACCTGAAAGGACTCGGCCAACTCATTCCCCGGTCGAACATAAACGTCGCCAAAGACGTCGATCTCCGGGAATTTGGACCCCCCCTGAATTGAACAAGAGAAGAAAAATGTTAGAACGAAAAAAAAAATTAATATTAATTACATATTAAATATTAAATAAAAATGACTTTATTATTACCCGCCGCCACACCTCCATCCTATATGAGAAGGGCCTGGAACCTGAACGGTGAAGAAGAGTCTTCTTGTCCCTATTGCCCTTATTTGCTTTGGCCTTCTTCTGTTATACAAAAAATAAAATGTATTAGTTGAAATCCAAATGAAATATAAAAAATGAAATAAACATTAATAAGAAACGTGTAATAATTTTCAACTTAATATAAAGAAATACCACATAATCGGCCTCCTGAAAATGACCGCAGAGCCATGCCTAACTATCCTCCCGCCCCTCAAGCTCCTTCGGGCAACCCTCCTGAAGAGCGACCTACGGATCATCATATGCCTAAAAATGGTGGTGTAGGTCACTCTTCCATTGCTTGTACCTCTCAGCAAAGAGTCTGTTGACGTACGCCAACAAATCATCGTGGAGGTTCTCTAAATTGTAGTTCGTCTACAATAAATTCATTATATACATTAAGTATTAGAAATATATAAAATTTTAAGAGAAAACAATTAAAAGGTAGGATACATACCGACAGCTGTTTGCGCACCTCCATCCGCATCTCGTCAGGCATGACCTTCCAAGACTTCCATTTTATCGGGCAATAGGTCCGAATGACATGACCAACATCGTGGGCCAATGAGCTATGTTGGTCCGCCGTTGGTCCAGCCCGATGCCACTCATCGTATCCGATGTTGATACGACTGTTGGTCACTCAGGTGACCTTTGCCGTCTTCAACTGTCAACAAGGTCCCCGTGTGTTCTTCTTGGCTGCAAATAAATATAAAATTAACGTTAAATAACAAATCCTAATAAAAGCTTGGTCCAAAAAAGTTGGAGTGCAATGAAATCTTTACCTGGTTGTGCCTCTGACGCACCAGTAGCGGATGTCGAGGTTGTGTCGGTCATGGTGGGAGGGCGGCGATGATGCCGCCTAGGGCTAACAGGTTGCGCCATTGATGACTCAGACGACACCGGCGCATGGGAGACTCTAGGACAAATCGGCATGTCGTCGATCTGTGCTGGAGCAGTGGCAGCTGACATCGTAGGCGGGGGAGGCATACTCGGTGTAGTCGTTGCCGCCTTACGACTTCTAAAAAGGTTTGACATCTGCACAATTCAACAAGCATCCAAGATAAAGTAATCAAACAATAGGAACTCATTAAAGAAAACAAAATATCCTAACCAACCATCAGACTAAGCAGATATTAATGTATAACATATTTATTTAATTGTTTTTTCACTTGCATAAAACTAAAAGCACATTTTTGAAAGCAAACAAAACAGAATCATATATTCTTATATATAAAAAAAACAAAAACATGTATTATTTAAAAAAAAACCAGAAAAATCACAAGTGTTAAAAACTTATCAATATGACCACAAGTGTTAAAAACTTATCAATATGACAACTCTAGTTCTTAAAAACTAACGGTAGCTCATATTTTAAAGCCCCCAAATCAATGAAATTAATCCACAATAGGGATAGAATATTTTAAAGCCCCTAAATCAATGAAACTCAATACAAAAAACAGAATATAACAGCTCCAATCAAATCTGAAATCTAACAGCAATACACTTACAAAATTACAAATCCAACACCACAATGCAATTTCAACACCTCCAATCAAATTTGAAATAAAAAATAAAAATCCAATACAAAAAGGAAATTGAAACAGAGGCTTCCTAACCAACCATTAGACTAAGCAATTTCAACACTTACAAAATAAATATAGAAGTTGAAACAGCAAAACAAATATAAAAATATACAGAAAAATCCAAATATACAAAATATTCCAAACCATCAATCCAGAAAATCTAGAATTACAGACAATTCCAAACTTAATCCAAAAAATTCAGAAGTACAAATTTATAGTTGAAAATATTAATCGGGACTAGAGTCGGGAATTTTACTGAGTGGGTTTCGAGGGAGATCGGAGAGCACGCAGGTCCGGCGGTGGCCACAGAGAGAGAGAGAGAGAGAGGGGCCGTCGTATGAGAGGGATGAGAGGGGATGGAGGAGATAGGGACTGAGGCATTTAGGGTTCGAAGGAGAGAGAGAGGGCTTGAGACGTTTAGGGTTCGAAGGAGAAAGAGAGGGCCTGAGAGGTTCAGGGTTCGAAGGATGTGAGGGGTCCGTCATCTAAGAGGGATGAGAGGGGTCGGAGGAGAGAGGGACTGAGAGGGATGAGAGGGGACGAACGAGAGAGAGGGCCTGAGAGGTTTAGGGTTCGAAGGATGAGAAGGGTTGAAGACAGACGGGTTGGGGGTTGAAGACAGAACAGAACTGCGCGTTTTTTTCTAGAAAATGATTGAGAACTTGCGCGACGACTAAACATTCCATCGTGCAAGAAACTTTGAGCGACGAAAAATTGAAACGGCGTCGCGCAAATACATTTTAAGCGGGATAAGGACCTCCAAAATTTCGCGAACTTGCACGATGTAAAAATTCTCAGACGTCGTGCGAGGTCAAAATATCGCACATTGCGTGACAGAATAATGAAACGGCGTCACGCAAATACATTTTAAGCAGGATGTGGACCACCAAAATTTCTCAAACTTGCGCGTTGTACAATAGTTCAGAGGTCGCGCAAGGTCAAAAATAGCATATTGCGCGACAGAACAAAGAAACAGCATCGCACAAAGACTTTTTAATATATGGACCGCCAAACCCTCAACCCTAAACCCTAAAAGACTTAGACGTCGCGCAAAACCTAAACCCTAAACGTAATGGATGTCAGACGTCGCGCAAACCATAACTTGCGTGATGCAATATATCATAATCGTCGCGCAAAGTGGTTACAAAAATAAATACAATTAAAAAATTATTTTTTAAAATCTTTGCATGACATAATCAAAATATTTCTTCGCCTAAACCAATTTATTTTTGGTTTTTATGGTGTATGCATAACACTGAAGAAATTAAACGGTGTATATATTTATGCAGTAGGTTTAAATTTATTATTTTAGTTCGAATCGAACTTTTGTTATAAAAATATATTATTGTAGTTCGGATTGGGTTTTTGACGATCAAATTAGTTCATTGTATTCATATGGGGTCAATGTGTGTAGCTGTAAAAAGTCATCAAAATCGAAACTGAAATAATTGTTAAATGGTTATTTTTTGTTTATAACTGTCGAAAAGTTTTGTCCCATTACTTGATTTGTAAATGTTTATTCTTTCCGATTTTTGGCGTATATGATCTCGAAGTATAAACAAACAAGTTTGACGGTTCGATCATTGAAAATAGTTTCGTAGAATGCATATGCCATCAAAACAATATATTCACTAACAAGTAAGAGTTTATTTATAATTTTGTTAAATATAACATAAGATTTTGTCATATCAACTAGTGTAAATATTTTAAATTGAAGATCAAATTTGGTCATTGTATTTATATAGGGTCAAGGAGTGTAGCTCTAAAAAATCATCAATATCGGAGTTAAAATAACCGTTAAATCATGATTTTTCATTTATGACTGTCGAAAAGTTTTGTCCTGTTAGTAGATCTTTGAATGTTTGTTTTTTGCGATTTTTGGGGTATATGATCTCGCAGTATATACAAACAAGTTTGATGGTTGGATCGTTGAAACTAGTTTCTTAGAATACGTATGCCATCAAAACAATATATTCACTAACAATTAAGAAATACTAACACATTATATAATATATAAATAATAATACTTTACGCGATGAAGAAAAAATAATGACCAACGAACCTATACTATTTGTGCGACACCATATTGTCTTCGTCGCGCAAGGGCCATTTATATTATTTCATAATGTTTTTGCAGATATTTTCAAAAAACAACCCTTGCGAGACGAAGTATATTGGTTGCGCATACATTCATAGTGCGATGCCAATAATTTCTTCGTCGCGCAAGGGCCTTTTATATTATTTCAGAATGTTTTTGCAGATTTTTTCGTAAAACAACCTTTGCGAGACGAAGTGTATTGGTCGCGCGTACATTCCTAGTGCGACGCCAAAACTTACTTCGTCACACAAGGGCCTTTTATATTATTTCAGAATTTTCTGCAGATTTTTTCGTAAAACAACCTTTGCGAGACAAATCTTATTGGTCGCGCGTACATTCATAGTGCGACGCCAAAACTTCCTTCGTCGTGCAAGGGGCTTTTATATTATTTCCGAATTTTTTGCAGATTTTTTCGTAAAACAACCTTTGCGAGACAAAGCTTATTGGTCGCGCGTAAATTCATAGTGCGACGCCAAAACTTCCTTCGTCGCGCAAAGTGTTTAGAAAAATAATGATCCCTGCGAAGAGAAGTATGTTTGAAGGCTTGAAGTTTTTAAAGCTTTGTAATGTGTGTCAAAGCTTTAAGTTGTGTTTTAAAGTTGAAGGAACAAATTTGTAGTTTCAGAATATATTTATTGCATTTGTTCTGTTTCTATCTGCTCTCTCCCAGCTAGAAAACAGGGTTCTGTTCTGTTTCTGTTTTCTCGCGACACTAGATGTACTCAAATTTTAAGCGTAGTTATTTGACATGACCAACCAAAAAGAAGAGAGTAATTAATTTGTCGATCACTCAGTACAACCAACTATTTCGTCGCTCAAACTTTCGTGGCCAAAAAAAAAAAATTTCGTCGCACAAACTGTGAAATTGGTCGCGCAAAGTCACAGCTTTACGCGACGAGAACGTGAATTGTCGCGCTAATATACTTTACGCGACAATTTTACTTATTGTCGCTCGAAGTAGGATTGTGCGACGATCAATGGCGTCGCACAAGGTTCTGGCATCACTTTATAAAAAATATAAATTTTTTTATAAACCATCATATATTATCTAATTTCGTATTTGTCTCCCTTTATGTTGCACTTAGTCTATTTAGTTAAACCATGATATATTATGTAATTTCAATGTCTGGCTAAAGATTATAAGATTACCTATGATTTTTTTTTTCTTTTACTTTGCTAAGGGAATGTTAAGGTTTGTTTAACATTTTCAAAAAATGAAAATGTTCTCTAAAAAAAATTAAAACAAAATATTGCCAAAAGGGTCATGGCTTGAGGATTTAAATGAAGGTATGAGTAAGGGCCTGTTTGGGAGTACTTCTGAAAGGACCAAAGCGCTTCTGACAGCGTTTGGCAGAAAAGTTTAGAAGCGTTTTTGGGTCATAGAAGCGCTTCTTGGAGAAGCACCTGCTATGTGCTTCTTCAGGAAGCACTCCCAAGTGCTTTTCCACGAAGCACTTTAATTGTTTATGAAAATTCAAGATTTTTATAATAAAATCGCTTTTGTTAGAAGCGCTTATGAGCAGAAGTACTTCCTAGAGAAGCATTCCCAAACGAGCCCTAAGCCTATGTCCACTCATATTTTAGGATTTAACCCTATAATTCGCATTTACGTCATAATTAAATTTAAAAGAATTTAATTAAAAAGGTATGAATGAGCTTAACTAAAACCATTGAAAAGCTTATCATTTATAAAATAAACTTCAAATTGAGGCATAGGAATAAATGGAAATTAGAAAGTGAAAATATGAATAGGCATAGGCTTCTCCACATATAAAAGGTTTGGATATAGCAAGTACATATATTCAAACAAGCATACTTGCCTAAATCTTTACACTAACATTATTAAATTACAATAAATTTCAATTACTATGTTAGACATGGAAAGTCGCAAATAAATTACATTATTCATCATCTGAACTATAATAACCTTCATTATCGTCGCTATCATCACTTTCGGTCTCCTCCTCCTCCTCCTCCATAAGTACATCATCGTCGTTGTTCGGGCCCACAGTTGGATCGTATCGTGGAAGATCACCGGGGAATTGTAATTGACTGAATTGGTATTTCTCTTGAAGACACTCTTTCAAGCTGAAACGGTTCCTGAACAACATTTGTATCTCGGAGCATTTCTGCATCATTTTCCATGCAAGATTCTAAACGTTGGTCAGCGACGTTGACAACGTTGTCAGATGGGTCTAGTTCTGGTATAGCATACACGTTCCTCAGATCCATATGCTGAACAACTTTCCAATCGCTCCCGGCTTTAGGGTCATCTAGATACACAATCTGTTTTGCCATGTTTGCCAAAATGTAAGGGTCGTCATCATACGAAGTTCTGTTAATATTAACAGATAGTAAGCCATGGTCAATTTTAACACTTCCCTGCCTATTTGGGTTCGTATCAAACCATCGACACTTAAACATGATCACTTGGTATATGTCTTTGTAAAGCAATTGCACAACAATTGTGAGTTTGCCATAGAAATCAATGTCCGTACTTTCGCCTCCACCTGGTGCATGGACACCGCTGTTTTGCGTACACAACTTGTCATCTCGTGCAGTCCCCAGAAATTTGACGTCGTTAACGTGGCAACCCGAGAACAATTTAGAGCGAATTGGGCCGAATGCCAAGTTATATAACTCTTCACTGTAAATGGGGGAATTCTCTAATTTCAACTTATTCACCTAATATTATACAAAAACTGTAAGATACCACTTTGACCAACGGAGAGGGGGTTGATGTGCCTTATATGTACATGCCCGCATCAATCTAGCACGAGGCCTTTTGGGAGCTCACTGCCTTCGGAGTTGTAGGAACTCCGAAGTTAAGCGAGTTGGGGGTGAGAGCAATCCCAGGATGGGTGACCCACTGGGAAGTTGGTCGTGAGCTCCCAAAAACAAAACCGTGAGGACCAGAGAGGGGGGGCCCAAAGCGGACAATATCGTGCTACGGCAGAGCCGATCCGGGATGTGACAAAAACATTCACATGTTAGTTTGAGAAAATTAAATACTACAATATATATGTCAATTACAAAACACTTATAACTTACATATTCCAAAAACCATTTTGGAAACAATTCACGGTGTTTCTTGGAATACAAATGTGATGGATGTTCTCGCTTCATCATCTCTTCATGTTCATCTAAGTATGCCAATATCTCATCACAATTGTTCAATACGAACCAATGAGCTACCTCCATGTCATTTCCGGAAAACGACTCTCCTCGTACAAAATCTCCAAAGGGTCGTGCACTTTGGGCAAAAACAGAAAGTTGCTCATTTCTCACACCTCCATCATTATTGCACTGAGGTCGATTGAAAGCCATGTCCACATCTTTTAAATACATTCCACAGAAACTAAGCGCCTCATATTGAACCCAAGTCTCTACAATTGATCCTTCGGGCTTTGCTCTGTTGCGTACGGTTTTTTTCAACTCTCCAAGTAGCCTGCCAAAATAAAACAAAAAGATGCAAATTAGCAAGTAGCAAGCATGGGATAATGATGCATACACAAATGATGAGGATTATATACCTTTCTATTGGATACATCCAGCGATAGTTGACTGGACCAACAAGCAATGCCTCTTCTAGCAAGTGAACCATCACGTGAATCATACTTATGAAGAAAGCTGGAGGGAATATCATCTCAAACTTGCATAGGACTTGGACAATGTCATGGCGCAACTGATCAATGTCTGTCTTTGGCAACGTTTTTACCGTCAGTTGGGAAAAAAATATGGACAACAATATAATTGGCTTGACTACATCTTCCGGCAATAGGTGTCGAATCCCCACAGGAAGTAGGCGTTGCATAAACACATGGCAGTCGTGGCTCTTTAGTCCAGTAAATTTACCCCCGTCAACATTCACGCAACATGCGATATTAGAAGCATACCTGTCAGGAAACTTTACAGACGATACAAACTGTAGAAACTCTATTTTGTCATTCGGTTTCATGGAAAACAAATGCAAGATCCCTTCTAGCTTTATCACTGCCCCTTTTCACCCATAAACCCCTTCATATGCCCATTTTTTCCAAATCAAGACGAGCTTTTATCGTGTCCTTTGTCTTGCCCTCGATATCTAGAATCGTGCCCATTAATGTGTCAAACACATTTTCTCAACATGCATAACGTCGAGATTGTGCCTAAATTTTTGTTTCGACCAATATGGGAGCTCAAAAAACATAGGTTTGTGCGTCCAGTTAATATGTGTAGCAGGTCTGGTCCGACTAACTGTTTTCCCGAACGGAGCAAAATCCAAATGGTTAAGTTGTTCCAAGATCTCATCACCGGACCATTCTCTAGGTCTGAGGCGATGCTCTGTGTTCCCGTCGAACTCTTTATTCTTTTCCCGCCACTCGTGGTCCCATGTCAACCATCTCCGATGACAAAGGTAACACACTTTTCCAGCGTGCCAACTAGAAGTTACATCTTCCTTGCATACAGGGCATGCCATATAACTCTTGGTGCTCCAGTCAGAAACCATTGCATATGCGGGAAAATCATTCACAGTCCACATAACTGCTGCCCGCAAAGTGAACATCTTCCCAGTGAATTTATCGTATCTGTGCACACCGTTTGTCCATAAATCCTTGAGCTCATCAACCAATGGCTGTAAGTAAACATCGATTGACTTGCCAGGATCCTCAGTTATCAAAATAGTCATCATCATGTATTCTTTTTTCATGCATTTTAAAAGCGGCAAATTATATGGAAATACGAAAATCGACCAAGTGCTGTGGTGTTGGTTTAGAACCCCGTACGGATTGAATCCGTCAGTGGCAAGTCCCAATCAAACATTTCAGGGATCAACAGCAAACTCGGGAAACGTTCAATCGAACTCTTTCCATGGCTCGCCATTTGCAGGATGCCGCATCACATCGTCATCTACCTGTTTTTCCTTATGCCATCTCATGTCTGTGGTAGTATGCGGCGACATATACAATCGCTGCAACCTAGGTTTCAGGGGCAAATAATGCATGACTTTTCATGGGATCTTAGTCATTCTATTCTGAGATGTCCTTTTGAACCTTGACTCATTGCATGTAAGGCATGTATCCAATGTTTCATACTCTTTGTAGAATAATATGCAATTGTTTTTGCAAGCGTGGATCTTTTCATAACCCAATCCAAGACCATTCAACACCTTCTGGGCCTGTCGGTGGTCTTTCGGCAAACAATTGTACGTCAGAAGCATTCTCCTGAAAACCTCCAAAAAGTAATCGAAACACAGGTTCAACATATGATACTTTATTTTTCCATGCATTAGCTCCACAATGGTCGTCAGAACGGAAAAGCTCTCGCACCCTGGGTATAACTCTTGGTTGGCATTTTTTTAACAGTTTTTCATATTGTTCGAACTCTGCACTGTCCATTGGTGTAAGCACGTCATCTTCCCCTTCCTGATTGCTGTTGGTCAATGCAAATGGAAAAACATCATTTATAATACCTATGACTTGTTCATTATGATTCACAATAGGTTCAACATTGTCCACTCTTGTGGCCTTTGATGACGAAGCAATGTCTAATTGTTCCCCGTGATGGTTCCAAGTGCTGTATGTCTCAATCATTCAATTCCTTACTAAATGAAATCGAATATTTTCAATTGTATCCCATAACGTGTTGTTACACCTCCTACAAGGACACCGGATTCTAGTTGCACCCGGGTTGTGTGTCTGTGCGAAGTCAATAAAATCCTTGACTCCATCCAAGTATTCGTCTGCGCACCCATTCGGGTTCTGTATCCACCTCCTGCTCATAATTCCTGGAACCACAATCACAATACAACAATCATGTTGTATTCGTACAAAATCATAATGTCACCTTAGTTCTTGATATCGTTCTTGAGGTGTACCGTAGGTATAAAATACCTATGTACCACCAAAAGAACGTACAGAGATGACACTGAAATCTCCACAATCGAAACCTAATCATGTAACCGTAAATTACGTGACATGACTATGCATTCCCAAACTGTCCAAATAATGGGACAATTCAAGAATTTATTGGACCGTAGTCATGCTTTACGCATCCATGCGCGAAATCCAACTAACCTCGAACGGGAAACTAAGTTTTACTAAAAAATGATTGATTAACTTCGTACATCAACGTGCATAATTTAACAACATAATATAAATATAATTTCACAAAACAATACAAACATAATGTAATTAATTTTATATTTTTAAATTATAAAACAACGAAAATACCTTCTCACTCGTTCTCCACCAATCGCTAATCACATATAATATCCCTATAGACAACAAAAGTAATGGCGTTAGTATGAATTTACATTCATACTTTTACACTAACGACAAAAAATACATACCCAACAAACGTAGCAGAGGCAGAGGTAGTTCAACACATAAAGGAAATGAAATTGGCGAGTTTGGTTGGCCGATACCGTTCGAGAGACAGGGAGAAAGACTACAAAAATATTGCAGCTTGCCTCTGCCATGGCTGAAACATATCTTGTATTGGACGACGGTTTTTACGCGACGAATAAGGTGTCGTCGCGCAAAGTCTGTATTGTGTCATGCAAAGTTTGAGGTTTTTTCGCGACGAAAAAAAATATTTCGTCGCCACAACAATTGTCGCGCAAAAGTCACTTTTTCAGCACGCGTGGTTGTGCGGACATCCATTTTTGCGCAACAAAAAGATTTTTATTCATCGAGCAAAATTTCGTCTCGCAACTACATATTATCGTCGCGCGAAATAAATCTTGTCGTCGCGCAAGTAAATGGCGAGTTTTTCGTATGCGACCACAGGGTTTGTAGTCGCAGTAGGGTCATGCCGACAAAATATTTCTATTCGTCTCGCAAGTATTTGATTCCAATTGCACTTAAGCCGCGTCTTTCTTTCCCATGCTTTTTTTGCGTGACGACACATTGTTGTCGTCGCTTCAGAGCACTTATTGCGACCATATCGTTCGTCGCGCAAGATTTACCGCCAAATAAACTGCTTTCGCATCTTTCTTCTTCACTTTACGCGACGAAATAATTTTTCATCGCGCTAATGTCTTTTTTGCGACGACTTCTGTCGTCGCGCAAGATTTTGACGCCAAAAAAATTGGTTTGCGGGTTTTTTTTCCTATCTTTATGCGATGATAAGAACCATCGTCGCGCTATCTATTTTTGCTCGACGAAATTGTTTTGTTTCTTGATTTTGGGCTATGCTTAGTGTTTTGCGTCGCGCATGTGTCTCTTGAGCGACGAATGCGTCTTCGTCGCGCAAAATTTGGCTGCGCAAATAGTAAAATGTAGTAGTGTGAGAAAGTCGGTAGTCCAATCGACATTTGGGATCGTGAAACATGGTGGTGTGACCCCATAAATCCCGGTAAATCTCGGCCGCCGCCCTGATCGTGGGTTCTACACCCCTGGTTGTGGAGACGCATTTAATGCTCTGATAGCTGGTGACCTAATCTCTCAAGCTGTAAGAATTTTCGTAAGAATGTTTGGGCCTAACCACCCTGATTTCCTTCACCAAACCTTGACTTCAGTCACTTCCCTTCTTCCCTCGTGCATTAAATGCCTTTTCGCAGCTAGTGGGTTTGCTGGAACAGTCAGAGGCCTTACTTCATTAAATGAAGTGTGGGACCTTGTTGCCACGTGGCGATTTAACCTTGATATCTTCGGCCGTGTCTCTTACGCCCTCCGGCCTCGGCCATTGCGAGGCCGAGAGGATTTCGCCTTCGCAGCTTTTCTTTTGTTTTTTAGGAAGGCAAAATGCCTAACGAACCACCACGTTTCAGTTCATGAGTAGGTGCTAGGGCCGAGAGGAAGTCCCTTCGGTCAATTTATGACCGTGATTTATTAGGAACAAACAGAAGGTCTTGAGGAGACAATGAAGCTGAAAATCTGCATGGTGAGGTTGATCAGAGCTAGTGGGCAGTCGAGTCAGCATTTGGGAACGTGAACCATGGTGGTGTGACATCCATAAACCCCGGCCGCCGCCCTGGTGGTGGGCTCTGCATCTCGGGCCTTGGAGGGGCATTTAATGCCCTAGTCTGATGGTTGGTGGCTTAGCCTTACAAAATCATGGGATTTTCGCACCTAATCCCTGATTTTACTCACCATATCTGATTTCAATCATGTCCTTTCTTTCTTGGCTCATTAAATGCTCCTACGTGGATCATAGGCTTTCTGCTGTGATCAGAGGCACTACTTCATTAAATGAAACGTGGGACCATGATGCCACTTGATTTTCCTACTTTGGCCGTGTATCTGAGGAGTTTGTCCTCAGCCAGTATTACCGAGGCCGTGACGACTTTGAATCATAACTCACTTTTGTTTTTAACAAAAGGAAGAACGATGACCTGGCCGTGGATAGACACTAGGGCCGAGCTGTTGTTCCTTCCGCCAGCCTCCTTTGGTCAGCTTCCTTGGCCGAGTTTTATTAGGCACAAATATTGCCCCCACATTCCTGGATTCTTCGGTCGCGGCAAGGATGAAGGCCAAATGAATTCTAGGGGATGGACCCTTTGCATTCCTATGAAGTGACTGACAGTTGGCGCTTTAAATGCGCGAGTCAGACAGTCGATGCCTTTAATACGCAAGCACATCGTTTAGGCTATCATTGCCTTGGTTCGCGCGAGTCGTCGCTTCGTCTCGTCAACTGAAATGACGGACTCCAGGGTTTCGACACGTCATCGCACGCTCAAGTGTATTGTCAGGCCGTTACTTCGTTTGAGAGAACGTTACCTTGTTCGAGCGAGCCACGCCTGTTCGTTTCGACTTCGTATTTTAGTATAAAAACCCAGCCTTCTCCATTCTTTCTTAAGCTTTCAGATTTTTCAAACGCCCAAACAATGCCAAAACTTCCTCTCAACTCTCCAACTTTTTCAAACTTCGGATTTCAAACTCTTCTCCCCTTGCTCAGAGTTCCTCTGCTTTCGACCAAGATTTCAGCCGCTCTTTCTAATCACAAGTTCGTTAAAACCTCCTTTCTGGGTTTCTTTGGCTTTTCGGCGTTTTTTGTGTTCCTTGCTCTCCCTTCAAACTTCTTCTTCAAAGACGCTCGACTTTAATCCGTTTCAATGGCATCCAGCACCTCCTCATCTGTTGAAGCTCGGTCCCAAGTCTTCCAGACCGCATTCGAGGACATCTGCCGAGACATCCAAGGCTCGGTTCTGCCCAACATTATCATGCCTTGGACTGATGAAGATGGCATTGCCAGTGATTCTTGCGTCCTCGGCCCTTCTCTAGAGGGTGGCATGCCAGAGAGGCTGTCTGCCGCGCAAATCTCACAGCCTGGAGTTCTGGACCGAGGGGATATGCGTTAACACGCGGTTTCCTGCTTTTGGGTGCGGTGCGGTTTGTGCGCGGGCGTGCCAGCACAGTCTACCGTGCGTCGATGAATTGATGATTGTTGGATGGTTGAGTGGTGCGCCTGTTTGAACTCGTCTTCTTGATCAAAAGATTGTAGCCGAGAGAGGAAATGGTCTCGGCTGTTAGGTTCACGGCCTGAACTACAAGGCCGTTGAGTGATGGGGTAGTTGGTGGGTTTTGGGCGGTGCTCCGGCGCGCTGCTCAGGGAGCGACGGTCGTATGATATATGGGGTGAGTGAGTGAACAACAAAGATGGTGCTCCGGCGCCTTGAAAATCAAGGGTCGTATGATATATTGATGAATGAGTTTTCCTTACAATCTATCACTACTCCTAGGAAAGCAAGTAAAGATATTGAAAGTGCATTACAGGAAAAAATAAGTTGCTCGTGGGAGGCTTTGTTTTGGTGTTGAACCCTTTGAATGTAGCTCGAGTCTTGTATTTATAGGAAGAGTCCCTGGAGGAGTAATCGAGGCTAAAAATCTGCATGGTGGAGCTGGATTGGAGCAAGTGGGCAGTCCAATCGACATTTGGGATCGTGAAGTATGGTGGTGTGACCCCAGAAATCCCGGTGAATCTCGGCC
>NW_018922680.1:0-13867 GCF_002207925.1 Prunus avium
GGGTGTATTTAAGGGTAGTTTGGGAAGATAGTGGGGTTTTCTTAGAAATTGTGAAAATTTAAATTAGAAGTTGGGGTGAACAAAGAGAAGTGTGGGGTTTAAATAGAAAATCTCTTAAATATATATATATTTATTAGTCAAATATATATATATACCAAACCAAGATGAGGCCCAACTTTGCCTCCACTAGGTCCATACCCTATTTTGGGTTTCTAAAGTATTGGTGCTTATAAACCTTGAAAGGAAACAACTCCCTTCCAATGGGGGACTAAGTGAAAGTGTATTTTCCTATATAAACTCTAACAGCCAATGTTTTCACTGTGTTTCTCACTCGTGAAAGGTTTCAGTTTCTTGTTCCCGAGCTCAAAATCAACATATTTTCATTTCTCTTGCCGGGGGTGGGGGGGTTAAAGAGAGTTATCCCACATTTACGCATTCTTCTCCCCCAAATCTGCAATCAACGACATCTTATCCTCCAAGTTTGCAGTTTTCAGCCACCCCATCTTGATTGCCCTTAATTATCAAGGACAATTCCTAGAATATCTGTAATCGGATCCTTAGAGCAGTTCCAGTAGTTTCCCCTTGCCATGGCAAAGGGAGGGGGGGGGGCACCTTGCAAAAAGCCAATGTTGGTTTCCAGTAGTTGCCATGGCAAAGGGCAAATACTATTCATTTTTTTAATTTTTTTTGCAAATTTGTTTACCTAAATAATTAATTTGGACAATATTTTCGAATCAGATTTTTGTTTTCCTACGTGTCAATACAACTAATCTTCAAAATAAAACATTAAAATACATGAATTACAACTAATTTTCAAAATAAAACATTAAAATACAATGAAAATAAAAGGCAAGCAAACTAACTTAATGGTTTTGATCATTTAACTAATCCGTGTTGCTAGGTCCATCGTCACGAAAAAGTCTTCGTCTCATATATAACATCCCTTCGTTCTAGCTTCCAAAATTGTTTTGTTTCAGGGGACATACGGCTTCTATCCATGGCCATGGTTTCCCGATCCTGCTTCTCAATGTTTTGCTTGCGTACATACTCCCTTTCTTTTACACATTCCGCTTGAAATATCCTCTCATCTTCTTGGTTTCTCTTCTCCATTTCAAGTCTCATGGCGTTTTGCCTTACAATTTCCTCCAAAAATTTAGATGAATTACTAGTAGAATTACTCACTCTCTTCGCCTTCGCCGCCTTTCTCCCAATAGGCCTCAGCTCCTTTTGGATGGGTGAGTCTTCGCTCATCGGGGAATCAAGAGGCGAATCCGATGCCTTTGAATTATAGAGTGGCGTCTCGTTCAACACAACGGTCGGACCCGTGGGAATAATTCTGAAAGGTTTGCAATTTTTGACTACCTCCCAACATTCATGATGGGAAAAAGATTTTTTTCCTTGCCCAGTAGCACCAAACCACATTTGTACTTGCACAATCTATTTATAAAAAAACATTGGAAATACAAGAAATATTAAAAAAATATTGGCAATGCAAGAAACATTAAAAAAATATTGGCAATGCAAGAACTATTAACAAAATATTGGGTATTTATGAAATATTAACGAAATATTGACAATGCAAGAAACATTTATAAAAAAAATATTAGGACATTAAAATTCATAAAACAAAAATTACAAATAATTTACCTCATCGGCAAGATTTTCCCCGCTTTTACTGTTGTCCATCGCTTTTGTCAAGGTATCTCTCTATTTCCCAAACTCTTTATTGAGAATTTTCCACCTATTAGACAATGTCATTTCTGTACGGTTTGAACTCAATCTTCCACAAAATTCGGAATGAATTTTTTTCCACATATGCGAGAATTTTATCTCATTGTGTTGTCCATCGCTTTTGTCATGGTATCTCTCTATTTCCCAAACTCTTTATTGAGAATTTTCCACCTATTAGACAATGCCATTTCTGTACGGTTTGAACTCAATCTTCCACAAAATTCGGAATGAATTTTTTTCCACATATGCGAGAATTTTATCTCATTGCCCGAGACGGGACAATGAGAAATTTGGACCCAACACTCACACAACAAAACATCTTCCATGGTGCTCCATGCCCCAACACCATCGATAGAAGAAGCCATAAAGATGATATGGAAAAATAAAACTTGAAAGTGAATAAAATGTTGAGTAAAAAGTGAATAGTAGTAGAAGTAGAAGAAAATATATGAGGATTTGGTGTTGAAAGTGAAGAGTATTGGTAGGTATTTATAGAAAAAAATTCCAGTATTTTTTGGTATTTTTTTTCATATTTTTATTGCAAAAATATTGACTGCCGTTGGATTGGAGAGAAAATCACGATCGGAGCACCCAAACGACGACACGTGGCCCAGATCCGTTGGAGTAGTGCAGGGCTAACGTCAGCACGCGGAGTTCAAATTTTTTTACCATTGGCACGTGCATTGCACACGCCAACAGTAAAAAAATTTAAGCTCCGCTCGCTGACGTTAGCCCGCCCTCGTTTTGGAACTGGGGCTCGACTTGCCCTCGGGCTAGCCCAGGTTGCTGGGTCCCGCCTCTTGCCCGAGCTTCATTTTGTTGCTAGAAACAGGTTCCCCCCAACCCCTTCTGCTGGAACTGCTCTTAGGGATAACTTAGATTGATTTGTGTTATTTACTTACTGTAAATAGGGACTCTAGAAAGTCTATGCCTCAATCAAGTATTCAAGAGACAATCAAGTCATTCACATCCTAAATCTTTCAATATCTACATATATATCTTCCAATTTGGGCCTACAAACCACAATTTCCACCACTATAGCCTTTTCCTTTTCTCTTTCATTTTTTCTTTTGGCGTGGTAGTGCGGGTAATAACAACAAACACCTGCCCTAGCAAGGTTAATTACTACAGGACACAGTGAGTCACGGGCCAATCTCATGGTCAAAAGTAGCACACCAATGCAGCTTAAATGCTAAGATCCCATAATCAGAAGAAATAATCCATAAGTTGAGTAATTGATGTTCTTTTCCAAATTACTTAGGTCGGCAGCTATACAATATTTATACAATATCAAAGCCGAACATAAGTTTCTTACGTTGCAAAACAATTTGATACAAATTAAAGAAGTAAAACAAGAGGGGGGACTAATTCAATCTTATCTCATCTCATATACATTCACAGTACATTGCATATGGCCATTTGACATTGGACCAATATGCATATACAATGCATTTTTCATGTGCTTATGAAAGTTAATCAACGAAAGATGAGTGTTTCAGTGGCTAGCCTATAGTTTTACAACTCTTATCACTTTCGTGTACACTCGCTAGTGGTGGGGAAACTAAATTATTCGCATTCAAAAAGTTATGCATGAGCACTTGCGTGTAAAGGTACGTGTATTTGATTGTCATTATGCAACACTTAGAAAACGATAGAAATGCGTTTTTCTTGTGGGAATATATATATATATATATATATATATATCCATTGTTTTGAGATTTTATTATGAGATGGCCTATAACGTTAATTTCAACTCTAATAAGCTATGCAAACAGTTGAAATTGACGTTAATTTGCATGACGTGAGACGGCCGCCTAGAACTATATGATACTATTTTATTTTCTTCATTCAAACACAACGTTTATTTCAATTAACTCTAGAATCATTAGCCTCAATTGAGTCAGTAAACACCAAGTTTTCAACAAAAACATAACCAGAGAGAAGTATATATGCAAACGGGAAAAGCTTTTTAACTAACAATAGTCAACTAGAATCTTATAAAACTAGAGTTTTCATTATTCTCTGTGCATAAGTACCATGGGGACTTGAAGTCAGAACCACTTGGGCACACCAAATACATGTGCCAATCCAACCAACACACCTGTAACATCCCACATCGACCAACGGAGAGGGGATGATATGCCTTATATATACATGCCCACCTCCATCTAGCACGAGGCCTTTTGGAAGCTCACGGGATGTGACAACACCATTGGTAAAATTGATTAGTTGTTGGTGAACCTTTTTATAAATTAAAAAAATAGCTTTATATATGAAGCAATAGATAGAAATATCATAACGTAGTACATCAAATAGCTAAAGAGGTCCATCTTCAAGTTATACATGAAAATCAGAAAACAAAATCGCAGTGCATTCTTCGAAAGAGTATACGCACCGGGTATATACTGACAATGACAAATTACAGAAAATTAAAAGGAAAAATGCGATCTTGATTCCTCCACAAAAGCTCTCCCTTTAAACATAATTTTTTTTATAAAAAAAATATACATTTGAAAAGGAAATTTAGGGTTATACATATTTAAAACGAAAAAATAAATTTGGGTAACCATTGAAATTGGAGTGCACCACTTTTCACATGGCAATATGCAATTTACACTAGTAAACAACTTGGTAGAAACAAAACTGTTCAAATCGAAGGATGGTAGCTGTCAGCCCTTTGTATTTTACCATGTCACGACTTAAATGTGGTCCACCTGTGCCTTTCTCGTTGTCTAATCTTCAATAATTCAAATTAGTAATTAAAACATGCCGATTAAATAGTAAGTCTTGGTCTTTCTGGAAAAAAAAAAAGTAAGTACTCTTGGTCTCTATAAATAGTAGCTCCACTCCTCGCTGCAAAGATGTGCATGCATTTGTGTTGTGTTTGTTGCAAATTTGATCTCTCCTTGAATTCCTGGCTATATAGACAAGTTTCTTGAAAACTTACACGGTGTGGGCAAAATATAATATCTTTATACTATGTCTTTAGACTTTAGCTTCCTTGATTTACACTTTTGCTTCTATAAACTGCATGCCATGCATTTGACAAACTATTCTGAATGTTACTCTGCACTTATGTATGCATTTTGTAAATTTTGTGAGTGGATTTTGCAAGTTTTGATTCAAAAATGACTTTTCGTTTTGAAAAGGAACGATTCGAAATCAAAACCCCTTTCTCCCAAACCAAAAGGATTTTCAACTCTAAATTTGTAAAACTTGTGAACATCTGATTTAGAACTTCATCATTTCATATGTGTGTACTTGTTAAGTATTGTTAGTGAATGGAGCTTTCGTGAAGTACAAACATTAGCTTGAGTGGGTAGAGTAATTAACAAAATTTGGAAGAAATTACATTTATGCATGCATGCATGAGTAGTGCTAGAGTACTGCTAATCTTTCATTAGAAGCCTAAGCCAGTTTTAATTAACTTGAAATGAAAAACACCCATTTAATTTAAGAGAAAAACTACTTGCCCAAATTTTTTAAAATAAAAACTAGCGAACGTTAAGAGGAACAACTTAATTATATATAAGTACACACAAATATATACTTTTATATATATTGAATATTTTCTTCTAACTAAGTTCGTGATTCTTTGAATGTGCAGAAAAGAAAGTAGGCAATGGCTAGCCAATTGGCCCTCCAACGACTGAAGAATCTCCTCAGGTACTCATTATTATTTTGCTATTTAATTTCTGTAGATTCCTATGATTGACCTTGTTTCAAGAGCACACGCAACATGGAAAGAAAGTACACTTAAAGATGTTATTGAGCTCAACCAATTGAGTTGTACTCCACTGATCAAGTTGTTTTTGTTTTGAGTAACAATAGCATCATGTACAAAAAACTCAACATTTCCGTCACATGCTGTATATCTTTAATTTATAAATTATAACCAAGTGTTCATAGATTATATATGAAAATTCAGCCACCAGAATTAAAATAAATTTTATGGCTAAATCTAATATTTTGCTACAAAATCTTTTCCAAAAACCATGTGCTTAATTTATAGTTTAACAATATATGCAAAATTTGACAATTTTGGTTGGTATATATGGTTGCAGTGAGAAGGGAGAGCTGGACGATGTGGCTGCCGCCAAAATTGAGAAGTTGACGGCTGAGTTGGAAAAACCTGGTGATTTTAACCCAGTTCAAAGGATTGTAGATGGCTTCATCCACTTCAGGATCAACAAATTCGAGTAAAAGATCGGATATATTTTTCAAACGTTAAATCATATATGAATGATTAAATTCGTGAAAAGCATCTCAACCACTGCCACAATTCAGAAAAAAAATCATCATTGAAGGACTTTATGTTGAATAACATAAAGTGTAACATTGAAAATTTATATAATGAATTGTTCCTTTTTGTAATAAAACCTCACTTATTAAATTTTATAATATTAGTGTTGGTAGTAATTAGCCGTCTTATACCCAAAGTACAAAATAAATAATAGGTGGATATTCTTGAAAATTTGAAAATCTAATAATATTTTTCATTGTTTCTTAAATATATTTTTGGGCTGATCTTGCAGAAAATATCCAGACTGTTTCAACGAGCTTGCTGTTGGACAAAGCCCCAAGGTACAATTTGGGCTTCAGTAGATTAGGTCTAGCATCTTAAAATTAATTAGTATATAGCTTAATAACATATTAATAAAATTTTATGTTTTGTTTCAATGCAGTTTCTGGTATTTGCATGCTCGGACTCCCGAGTAAGCCCCTCACATATCCTTAATTTCCAACCTGGGGAGGCCTTCATGGTTCGCAACATTGCTAACATGGTTCCTGCATTTAACCAGGTTCAATACTCTCTCTCTCTCTCTCTCTCTCTCTCTCTCTCTCTCTCAAGTGATTACTCTCTCTCTCTCTCTCTCTCTCTCTCTCTCTCTCTCTCTCTCTCTCTCTCTCTCTCTCTCTCTCTCTCTCTCTCTCTCTCTCTCTCTCTCTCTCTCTCTCTCTCTCTCTCTCTCTCTCTCTCTCTCTCTCTCTCTCTCTCTCTCTCTCTCTCTCTCTCTCTCTCTCTCTCTCTCTCTCTCTCTCTCTCTCTCTCTCTCTCTCTCTCTCTCTCTCTCTCTCTCTCTCTCTCTCTCTCTCTCTCTCTCTCTCTCTCTCTCTCTCTCTCTCTCTCTCTCTCTCTCTCTCTCTCTCTCTCTCTCTCTCTCTCTCTCTCTCTCTCTCTCTCTCTCTCTCTCTCTCTCTCTCTCTCTCTCTCTCTCTCTCTCTCTCTCTCTCTCTCTCTCTCTCTCTCTCTCTCTCTCTCTCTCTCTCTCTCTCTCTCTCTCTCTCTCTCTCTCTCTCTCTCTCTCTCTCTCTCTCTCTCTCTCTCTCTCTCTCAAGTGATTAGTTATTCTAATCAAACTAAATATAAGTTTTAACAATTTATCTCACACTAATCATGTATTAGACAGCTAAAATAAGTTCGTTTATATGGCTTGCAGCAAAAATACGTAGGAGTTGGAGCGACCATTGAATATGCTATAACAGCACTTGGGGTGAACATTCCAAAAACTTTAGATTTAATTAATTATTAATTACTAGGTATTTTCTCTTCACTTCTTATTACAATATTTATGAATGATAACAAGAGAAGAAAATTTGACAGGTAGAAAACATTTTGGTCATTGGACACAGTCGTTGTGGTGGGATCAAGAGGCTTATGACTCATCCAGAGGATGGTTCTGTTCCCTTGTAAGTTTAGCTTGTGGAAGATTCATAATCGTTTATGAGGATGAAATGCTTTTTGTTCGTTACCAATTTTTTAATAATTAATAACGCAATACTAAAAAATATTCAAAGAGCATTTGTATCCACAAATAGAGTTTGTATTAGCACTTTTTCGTGCACAATATACTATACGACACTCCTTTAAAATATTGGCCACGAAGAGTGTCAATACAAACTCTGTGTGTAGTGTAGACACAGCTCGATCTACCTATATTTTTAGTAGTGTGGTTTGTTCCAAACACATGAAAGATTCTATTGCTTCTTCAAAAATCACTAAAAGTCTTACTCTTGTATATTTTAGTCAAACTCTATAAATGCCTTTTTTTTCTAGCCAATCAACTAAGCAATGAAAAACTTTATTACCAAAAGGGAGCACAAATCATAATAACTTGCTAATGGTATACAACGTTGCGTCCATTTTGATTGGAATTTGCAGTGACTTCATAGATGAATGGGTTAAAATTGGTCTACCAGCCAAGGCTAAGGTTATAGCAAATGGACTGGGTGGGCATGATATTGATGAACAATGTGAGGCTTGTGCAAGGGTAAGCTAATAATATAGCACCAACTCTTTTATACTTTTCCATCTTTAACTCAATGGTAAATTTACAAGGCATATATACATTGTACACTCGGTTCAGTTCTCCATGATTGAAATAAATCTCACTCAGCATCTTCTTGAACAATGATTTTATGCAGGAATCAGTAAATTTATCACTGGTAAACCTGCAAAGTTATCCATACGTTCAAAAGGCGATTTCTAACAGAAATCTAGCACTCCGGGGTGGTTACTATGACTTTGTCCATGGAGTTTTCGAGCTCTGGGAGCTTGAGTCACACATTTCACCCCCTATCATCATACCAGCACCTTAATTGCTAGCTTACATGAAGCATCATCAAGGTGTATATGTGCCTCTGCCAATAAAAGTGACAATAAATAAATAAAGCAGATGAGGCGCCCTAGTGATAGTGGTACTGCTTGGTCTCGTATCAGTTTCGGTTGGTTCTTTTTTGTCAATGTTTGTGTGATGTTGCTTGTTTTCTTTAGTTGAATTAAGAACTTCATGTCCCCTTTGTAATTTCAAGGAAACTGTGTAATAATTAGCAGCTATTATCTGCTGCCCTCTATATGATATTTGTTTGCCATGCTTAGTTGAATTGTCGTTTCTTTCTTGGGTTTAGAAGCAGCTCTTAAGCAACTACAAATCTGTAATTGATTCATCCCTAATTTTAGCTCGCTCAAATAACGATCATCCACTTCGCTTAAATAATGGTTCATCCACTTATCTGCTAATGCTACCCCACCTCACCAATTAGAGAATTCATAAACTCTTAATCTAGTGATACTTCTTTTCCTAACGTTGAAAGACATTCCAAATTTGAACCCCTGTCCTCGCTAATATAAAAATAAGGCTTAAATGTCAAAATGGTCCCTATGTTTTATTGTGTTAGCCAATTTAGTCCCTGTGTTTTTAATTTGGAAAATTTAGTCCCTGTGTTTAGTACCGTTAGCCAATATGATCCAATTTGTTAATTTTCTGTTAAAAAGTTTTTAAAAACTAATATAATAATTGAATTGAATAATAAAAGAGATCCAAAAACAAAAACAATAAAAATAAAAATAAAATTGTATAGGCCATGCCTCAGCTACCTCCCCCTGCCCGCCCATGCCTCTGCTGCCATCAAAACGCTAACACACACAAAACAGAATTGTATAGGCCACTACAACTCTCACCCCACCACACCCCACCACCACCCAACAACCCCAAAAAAAATCTATGCCCCCCTGTTCATCACCACAAATTCAACCACTTTTGCTGATGATCTCCTTCTCTTAGTCTCTTCCTTTTGTCCATCAACAATTTGAGGTACTTCTCTCTCTGCAGGATGCACCCAACTCACCTATTTGTGTATCAATCTCTCCAGGGCTCTTTTGCTCATGTGGATTCTCAATTTACCTTCTTGGAAAGAATTGTCAATCTTGGTTTGGTGTGGGGAAGGTTTTGAACAAGTTTTTTATGCTAGTACAGCATATGGGTTCTATGAGGATTCCGATGCAAAATTGGGTTTGGAAAGTCTTTGTTTATCTGGAATTGGAGCTGGTGATTGGGGCTTGCTTTGGAGAAGCTGTAGAAAGCTGAAGGAACTGAAGGGATTTGCTATGGAGGGTCTTTTTTGTCCTTTGATATGTTTTAATGAAGTCTTAATATTTTTAAGTTAATTCAAAAAAATTTAATAATTAATTTTAAAAGGTTTTTAGGATTTTAAAAGAAAAAAAGGTTCATAATATAATTTAACGGTAAAATAACGGATTGGACCAAATTGGCTAACGGTGCTAAATACGGGGATTAAATTGGCCAAATTAAAAACACATAGACTAAATTGGCCACCACGATAAAACATAGGAATCATTTTGACATTTAAGCCTAAAAATAATAAATAAATAACTAACTAACTAAATGGTGATATGATCAAATTTGATGTAAAAAGCTGGTAACTAACATGCCTCCCTTGTTTTTTTTTGGGCTTAATTCCGGTTTTACCTGCTAAGCTCGAATGTCAATCCCAATTTAGCGCCTGGAACTCAAAAAATCACACACCCTCCAGAACCTTACTCCATGTCCCAGTTTACCATCCATCCACAAAATCGTTAAGTTGCTGATGTGGAATGAACATTTTGATAATTTTAGTTATTAAAAATTTAAAGTATATTTAAAGCATTTTAAAAATATTAAAACTTAAATAAAGATAAATAAAAATTTACACGAACCAAAAAAACAAAAAGAAAAACCAACGGTCCTTCCTATAGCCCAAGTACACATTAAGTTGAGTCGTCCTTGGGCCGGGCCCGTACTTGGGCCAAAATACCACCCCATTCAACTTTGAATTTTTATAATTTCCTTTTGTTAAGCTCATGGTAGCATATTTAATTGGTATTAGAATATTATAATATGTTCATACCTTTCACTAATAAATTCAAATGTAAAGTACAATTTATATGCTTGGGCCAATACATTGTATATGGGAGATATCTCATTCTACTGTTTTATTTGGGAGATAGCTCATTCTAGCAAAAAATGGTATGGTTCTTATATGATTAATTTTGTGGGTTCTATTATGTTATAATCTCAATTTTGGGAGGGTAGTGATGTAGAACACATGGCTGAAGCGATAGAGGAGGAGCTGGAGCTACGTGCTCTCAAAGGCGAAACCGACAAATTAAAATTTTGGGCCCGAGCTACGATTTGGGCCCATGACCCACCGTTTCGACGCTGTTCTTGCACTTGTTAACTCAAGTTGTATAATCACAGACTCAGCTTGCATAGCCTTCTCGGCTTTCTATAGTGTGTTGGGCAAACAAAGAAGGGCTGTGTAGAATAGGTTTTCGGTGACCATCAAGTGGGGGTAGAGAAAGTTGTCTTGGGTTACAAAGCCGTTGTTTCTTTTTACTAGGTTTGAGAATGGTTTGTTGTTGTAGGTTATGGCGCCACCGAGGAGAGTCATTTCACCACTCCCGAAGGAGCCGAGAATGGCGAGGATTTTGGCCGTTTGAACCAGGCATGAGACACCCTTTAAGATCACTTTCTCTTTGTTCTTAGTACTCTTCTTCATATTGATATTGTAAATCAAGTCTTCAATGTAACAAGTCGAATCGTTTCCTTCAAGATAGTTGGGGCTTTAGAAGTTTTAATCCTTCTAAGTCTACTTGTGTTTGGATACCATCGGCAGCAAGATCAACCGATACAGTTTTAGAGCCTTTTGAGGCTACCTCTAAGTGATAGTACTTTACTATAAGCCTATTTATTAAAATTATTGAACCCAACCAAGCCCAAGTCCACCTTGAGTTGGGTTGTGCTTTGGCCGGGCTCGTGCTTCGGCCAAAGCAACATCCCATTTAACTTTAAGTTTGTTTTACTTTATTTTTTTGAACTCGTGTTAACATATTAAATTAATATTATAATATTATAATATGTTCATACCTTTCTTTAATAAATTCAAAAGACGGTATGTTTCTTATATGCATAATTTTGTGGGTTCTCTATTACGTTAAAACCTATTTTTTGGGAGGGTAGGCTAGGAGATGTGGTTTATGTTAAGTGGGCCTTCATGAATAAATAAAAGTTAAGCGGGCGCGAGGCTTAAAGTTGGCTTGGGCCAAGCACGGCCTATGAAGGGCTCTCGGTTGCGGGCTGGTCCTGTTTAACTGGATTTAATTTCTTATCCTGGCATGGTTTAAGCTTTAGTGTCGTGCCTAATATGGCCCACTTGGGCCGTGTAAAGCGCCATTTAGACAGGTTGGACTCGTGTCATGTTGGAGTGACCCTTCCCATTTGACATCTCTAAATGGGAACACACTGCATAAGGTTTGCTGCATGCCTACTATATCTTTAATTTCACACTAATCTCCTATCATCTTAATTCAAGAAAGAATAATAGTCAAATTTACAAGGTTACAAGGAATAGTTCCTATTTGGTCTTCAATTCATCCAAGCATGAAATTAGCATTCAAATCAAACTAAAGCAACTTTATTATGTTCTCATCGCACTTCGGCTCCTTAAAACTTGCTCTTGCCAACGAGCCATAACCAGTCAAGGGAAACACCTGCAAATATGCCGCACAAAAGAAACATCACAAGTATATTTCCGAAGGCATTTTGCTCTGGTCCATCCAAATAAAAGAACCCAAAGACATTAATTAACTTTCATGAGAAACCAGTAAAAGTAACTTATATTAAGAACGGGTTATGAACCATGTTGACCAACCTTGTAACCCTTGGGTGCCACTGTCATGACACAGACAGTGAAATAACCATTAATCATAAGATTTATGTGAGGAAGATCATCCATCCCTGGTTGCATATTTTCCAGTGAAGTAGTATGTTGGAACGAACATGAGACACAATAGAATTGCATCATGGGGCCCTTCCTCGATTCAATCTTCAGACATTTCACAAGGGGTATGTATCTTGATATCAAATCCAACACATTGTACATTGCCACAAGAACAAGTGGATACTTGAGACCAGGCAATGACACCAAATTTCTTATTTTGTAAATTAGAAGGATGAATTAGTAATATATGAGATTATGAGCCATATTTACAAGTCTGGTCCATTGATTTTCAATGCCCGGGGCAAAAGTAAAAAATGAGGCCTTTTTTGTTTAACACTTACCTCATTTTGAACAAAAATTATAACAAAAAGTTTCAAACTTAGGTGATAAGTAGGTTAGTTTAAGTTAAAATAAAAAAATTACCCATTATATGAAACCCCGTTATATGAAAGATAAAGAAAAAGGCCCAAAAAAGTTCAAAATAAAGTCCAAAAAGCATTACTTCCAACACATAAAAGGTATTTTTCGCTAGTATTCTTAGTGGACCGGCGGTGTTGGAGGCCCTGTGTCATCGCCCAGCCCGCACACCCTATGGGCCGGGCCTACATACACTACAAGGAAAATCCCTTTTAGCGACGAAACCAGTTGGTCGCTATTACATGATATTTCGTCGCCAAAGATAAATAGCGACGAATATTTTTGGTCACTAGGGTCGTCGCTGCAAGCTCGTGGCTAAAAGTACCATGCGACGAAACAAAATTTCGTCGCTAAAATAACTTAGCGACCAAAACACGTCGTCGCCAATTAGCTCCAAGTTGGTCGCCTATAGAGAGGGAGTTGCCGCCAAAAAACCAAAAATTCCCGCGAAATGGAATTATTTAGCGACGAAATATATGTTTGGTCGCCAAAGATGGGAGTTTATTTGTGGAATATGTTAGTGGGTTTACTGAATGGGCGACGAACAGATTGGTCACTAAAAACTGCTGTCGGATTGAGCGACGAAAAGAAATTCGTCGCCAAAAGTGTATAGATTATTTTTTTTGAGAGAAAACAAGCATTTGAGAGAAAAAAAAATTGGAACTTACCATGTGCCCAGTTGGTGTTTCTCCAGTATTTTCACATATGAAATCGGAGAAGACTGATAATGTCAGCACTGTTTGGGCCCAAATTTGGCACGCCGAAAACAAAAGCCCACACCATCTCCTAGGCCGCTTGTTTCAGACGACCTCAAGCCCATCAGCACGACCCAGCCCATTAAACGAGTGGACAGGCCAAGAACAATAAACCTGGCCCAAAACGTTAAGAGGCCTGGGAACAGTGGAAATCAGAAAGCAACTTGGGCCTTGGAAGAACTAGAATGGGGCTCAAAACGCAAACTAAACCCAGCTGATCTTTTAAAAACAATCCCACGTGATCCCTGACTAAGAAAAGTCAACAAAATCGGCTGAAATCAAGATTGAACAGGAGCAGGTATGAAAGAAGGACGTTTCTGAAAAACTCTGTTGCCAGGAGACCAAGCCCCGTTTTGTTTATTCGGAAGATATCCTTCTGCACCAAAGAAGGCGCCATTTTCAAA
>NW_018922680.1:14149-73491 GCF_002207925.1 Prunus avium
ACTCAAAATGATCACTTGATCACGAGAACTCCAAGCTAAGTCCAACAGACCCAGAGTCTGAAGCATCTTAATTTCAAAAGCTTTTTTCAACAAGCTTGCAGAATCATCCTGTTTTTCTCCCAGCAAAGACAGCTGAACCACTGTTTCTGATTTGAATTCTAGTTCACAAATCAACAATAACGAGGTCTCTCTCGTTACAAATTTGGTTCAGCAGAGCCAAGGCAAGCAGAGTTTTGAGTTTTCTCAAATATGAAAACCTCAACAAATTTATGAAGAGCCCTGACTAAGCAGCACAGGTATTACAGCCCATTTCCAGCTCGAGTCCAGCCACTTCTGCCCCTTTCAGACTGGAGAAGTCCCAGTTCTGCCCATCCAAAAGCCTTCCAGGGTTCGAAATAGATTAAAGCTCTGCCAAACTCAAGCTTTGGTATCGATTTGCAGCTGAAGCCTAGCAGTTGAAGTTGTTAAAAGTCCAGTCCAGCACAGGCGTACCCAGTCCAGCCCAGAACAGAGGCAACTATCCAGACAAATGGAAGCACAGCCCTCTTCTTGTCCTTGTATAGTCAGTTTTTTCCTTTTTGAGTCTTGTAAAAGGGAGTTCTGCCTGAAATTGGTTCAATCTGTCATCTTTCATTCTGGCCAGAATTACCGGTTTTCGTACTGAGGAAAATTGTAAAAGTCCTTACCAGTCTAAGGCATAGAAAAGAACTTACTTGGGAGATATTCCTCACCCAAATTCACAATCGCTTGTTCAAAGTCAATAGCTTGGGGCGCAAGTTATTTTTACTCTCAAATCTGTTAGAATTGAAAAATTGCTAACGGTGGCACGCTCGACACACAAAGAAAGTTAATTTATTGACCAACCATGGTCTTTAAATTAATGGGGAACTTTACCCTACCATCACAGGTACACAAAAAGGGGTGAACAAGCACGTATGTCATAAACAAGTCGAATGCATAATCTATATTTTGCATGAATAATTGCTTTGTTTAGTGGTCAATCGAGTTGGAAGTACTTTAGCATCATTTGGGACTTTAGAAAGCTCGTTAGTAATTAGACATCTGAGCCTCAAGAACAGACATCATCAGATTAAACAAAGTTTTAATACTTCTATGTATGCTTGTGTTTGGATACCAGAAGCAACAAGATGCAGTTTTAAAGCCTTCCGAGTAGGCCTCATCTTTTGGCCCGCGGGCTCATGGGCTTACGGGGCCTGCCCATAATATGCTATCGCCCCTCTAAATAGGAAAAGTATTTTTAAAAAATGTTATTAAAGCTCCTTTCAATAGCATGTAAGAAGAAAAATTTGGTATTAATTAATGCCACGTAATATAGAAGTTGTAGTAGTGCGGTTTCATGCCAAGATTGATTGGCAATGAACTAACTAACCTGTTATGTGAGTTTTTTTTTTCTATGAACCCAAAGTTCTCTCAAAACAACGTCAAATAGTTTTGATTTCACTATTGCTCATTTCTTGCTTTATTTGTATGCAAAATACTGCCTTATGGACTTTATAAAACTAATTTCAATTTCAATTTTTGTATTTACTTAATAGGGGAAGTGAGTTTCAAAACAAAATTGAGGTTTATAATTCCAAGTTTGGGATTTCTGTGATCTTTTGTTTAAAAATCATATTCATGGTTTAAACAAGTTTAAAATTATTATTAAATTGTTAACAAAATAAAAAATTGTGACT
Source organism: Prunus avium (assembly GCF_002207925.1). The sequence goes on from NW_018922680.1 coordinate 15,847, forward strand.
AAATTAACTAAATTAACAAATTGTGACTAAAATAGAAGGAACAGGAGGAGGAGACTCGAAATGAAACTCGCCTGTTAGCTCAAAGAAGGAAGACTCGAAATGAAACTCGCCTGTTAGCTCAAAGAAGGAAGACTCTTGAGACGACCAAAACGTCTCTCCTCTCAAGGAAGACTCGAAATGAAACTCGCCTGTTAGCTCAAAGAAGGAAGACTCGAAATGAAACTCGCCTGTTAGCTCAAAGAAGGAAGACTCGAAATGAAACTCGCCTGTTAGCTCAAAGAAGGAAGACTCGAAATGAAACTCGCCTGTTAGCTCAAAGAAGGAAGACTCGAAATGAAACTCGCCTGTTAGCTCAAAGAAGGAAGACTCGAAATGAAACTCGCCTGTTAGCTCAAAGAAGGAAGACTCGAAATGAAACTCGCCTGTTAGCTCAAAGAAGGAAGACTCGAAATGAAACTCGCCTGTTAGCTCAAAGAAGGAAGACTCGAAATGAAACTCGCCTGTTAGCTCAAAGAAGGAAGACTCGAAATGAAACTCGCCTGTTAGCTCAAAGAAGGAAGACTCGAAATGAAACTCGCCTGTTAGCTCAAAGAAGGAAGACTCGAAATGAAACTCGCCTGTTAGCTCAAAGAAGGAAGACTCTTGAGACGACCAAAACGTCTCTCCTCTCTCCCACACAGCCCACAATTCTCTCTCACTCTCTTCGGTCTGCGCTCATTTCTCCTGATCCAATACTCCGCCTGGTCTTTGACTCGGTTTACGCTCTCTGCGATGTGGGTTCGCCTTGGAGGAGTCAATGGAAGCTCTTTCATTGCACAATTTCAAAACTGAAGACCTCCCAGACGTGGACTCGGCTCGAAAAGCACGAGTGGGGGGACGTTTTTGACATCTTGAAACGACCCCGTTTGGTTCGCGGAAACGGGAACAAGGTTTTGATGGTTGGTGGGTTGAAGTCGTCTTTCTCGCTGAATGCTTCGTGCTCGACGATTTTGATACTGCGGCTGGACTTGGATAGCCTGGAGTGGGACGAGGCGGGCCGAATGCCGGTGGACATGTTCAGGTGTTTTCAAGAGTCGAGCAAGTTCAAGGTGTTTGGTAGCGGTGATAGGGTTTGTTTTTCGGCCAAGAGAATTGGGAAGTTGGCTTTGTGGGACCATTGTTCGGGGAAAGGCGAGTGGCGGTGGATTGATGGTGTGCCTGGAAGCGGCGATGGGCTTTGTCGGGGGTTCGTTTTCGAGGCCAGGCTCACTGCATTGCCTTGATCGGGTTCAGCAATGGTTTAAGCTTTCGATGCCAACTAGAGGTTGGTATTCATAAATAAAAAACCCCCAAATGTTGTTGTATTGCCATTGAATTTGATAACCTGTTGTGTTTGTTGAATCTCTTAACAAATCAATATAATTTTTATGTCTCAACATTTGTTGCCTTGGAGTTTTTGTTGCTGTATGTAACCGGCTTAGCCTGAATTGCATGGTGGATTTACAGAACAGCCAAAAGGAGAAGAATTAAACCCCTGTTGCTGCAATACTTTTTTTTTTGTTGGTATTGTTGGCGTTTGTGTGTGTCTATGAAAGTTTAAGACCAATGTAGCTGGCAAAGGATTATATATAAATAGGGGCGAAGTTTGTCTCAATGTTGTGAGAGTATAAAACTAAAAACATTACAAGTTTCTGGGCTTGTGGTAGTGTTTATACTGACATTTTGAACAGAAACTTTGACCATTTTGTACACAGATGAAAGCATGTTGGTAACTTTTCTTATACCATCTCTACGACATCATTTGATGATTTTCTATGACTTAAATACTGCACTGGTGTTATTGATCTTCTATTGCTGGTTTGGCAGTAAATTCTTGTACTTATGTGCCTATGTAGTTTGCTTCTCTTCTTTTACCAATTTGTACTTCAAAGAGCTTCGTGACTGATCTATTTGTAGCTCTGTTTTTCTTGATCTGACATCTGCTCCTTGAGACGCATGATTGATTTCTTTTTTAGTGGCTGACAAGTCACTTTGAATACGCCTTTTCTATGACTCAATATAGTTGCCTACACACCCCATGTATGGGTCCAATGACTCTTTAGTGTGATAGGTCTAGTTAAATTATTTTAAATTAGTAAGATTTGACTTCAAACAAAATCAACCACACCTATCTCTTTATCATCAGAATCGAAGCTTAGAACTGAATTCTTAACCTAATCATGTTTGGTCGTGTCAAAATTGGAAATTTGTGGGTGATATGTGGTAGAAAGTGTAGCCGTTGTGCTGATTCCAAAATAGGTGTATAAATCTGGTTTAAATAGATTTCAAAGCTAATTGGAAGCTTGTTTTCATTGAATAACTTGTCATTGAGTCCTGCTGCATGTAGGCATTTGTAATCCATGATTCATAAGGTATGATTGTGCTTCTTATTCATGTTCCTTTATAGTATATTATTGTGAGCAGCTGACCAGGTTGCTTGCTCGGTTTTCTAGAAATAATGTTTACATATGTAGCCACCTTGGTATTTAGCAAGTTTATATATAGGGATGATATTCAAATGATTTGGTTTTAGATATAGCTGAAATTTATGATTTTGGCAAATGAAATCATAGAAATTTCAGCCTTTGTGCTTGTGTTGTGATCTTCCATTAATTCTTTTGTAGGAAGCTGCAGGGTTATTCTCTTAAGTCAGATTGGTTATGTGTGTGTTAGATGTAGGGTATTTAAGCAACACCTAAGAACCCAAATGCTAATTGAAACTAGCATTTTAAGAGTTTATGTAGGACAATTGTGGGAGAAAAGAAGAGAAGAGATATCTGGAATCACTCTGGTCATTGGCATCACACAAGGCGTATTGCAATCAGATGTTAGAACAATTCCCGCATCGCATCGGCCTTCAGCATCACGGCGAAGGTGTCCTCAACTCACCCAAGCCAACTCATGGTTCACGCAAGTGCAGGAACTTTAATTTCTTACACTATTAACTTTTTCAAAGCGTACAAAGTAACCCTTTCTATAGAGAGGGAATATATATTTTAGGGATAAATTTATTTCAAACGTAAACCATAATGGTACGTAAAAACTGAGATGGGGCTTCTGCTTAAAAGCTTGTATAAGAGCATTCTATTGCGTTCCAAACCTCATGACACAGCTTAAATGGTGAGATTACTTGGCTAAATTTGATCATCTATGTTTGAAACTATACATGTATGAAACCAAAGTGACCAAGGTAAAAATTATGAGCAAACCAAAGCTCACCTCAAAATGAGGTTGCACCAACTAGAATGCCAAAAACGAATTATGTGGAAGCTAATCATAAGATAGAGTGGAATAGTTATCTAAAAACTAAAAAGATAGAACGGTATAGCAGAGTCTTAATGATCCTTATATCCCATAACATATATTTCCATAAACCTTGAGAATATATTAAATTTCATAGCATGCATCTGTTTTTTTCTGTCCAGAAAATGAAAAATAAGAGAAGATAGAAGAAAAGTTTCTGGATCACAAAATTGTATTTTTTTTATTAGTGGTCTTTTTTTTCTTTTTCTTTTTTTGATTTTTTTATACAAAGGCAATAGTGTTGTATTGATGAGTAGGGATGAAACAAGTACAAAAACCAGGCTATGTCCTAGACCTACAGGATTAGGTGATCACAGGTTGTAGTTCCACATCAATTTTTTATCACAGATTGCAGTTCTCTGATAAATTGATGTGAAGCTATTGCTGGTTCAATTAGTATTTAATCCATGTCTTAGGAATCTATTTCTAGTGGTACAAGGTACAGTTTTATTGAGTGCTTCATGTTTTTCAAAGTTAATGGCCAGATTTATCTTTTGTGTGTTATTCATTGTCTCATTCCTTGTTGTAATGGTTATTTTGGATGCTTTCTGTTGCCTTCTTAAATTAAACTTGGCGTTTTTACAGAAGACACTTCTGGATTTTAATGTTTCTTTGACACTTCTTTACTCTGGTAGAGAGTTCTTCCAGTCTTTGTCATTACAAAAAAAAGGTAAGAGAATGTTAATGACTTAACCCTTTGTAGGTAATTAGTCTAATAAACTTGACAAATGAGACATTCTTGTTGACTCTAGGACTCATTCGTTCATGTATTCCTCCTGATTGAAAGAATTCTGGAGAGAGCATGTATTTTTCAATTGAAAGGTAGTCATCCTTGTTATTTACTTTTTCAGTGAATAAGCACAGTTCCTTTGTCAGGACCGGCTCCCTTTGTAAGTGGCTGAGTAGCCTTGAGGGTGTTGCATGATTTGAGAACTCATATCCTATTGAAGTTGGATGGGCTACAATTCTGAAATGATTTTCACAGCCACTTGAAACAGCATTTGCATAATAGGGTTTCCAGTGAAACAGCTGTAGCCTGTTAGGTTTGGACTGTGATGTCTTAGATTCAGCAGTATGAAATTTGAAGGGCTTCTAGCTTTGTGGGTCAAACATCATCACAATATGCATGCTTTTCAGATGCCTAGATGTCAGCTCTCACCAAATTACACAATATTATGTGTGTTTCTCATGCCTAGTAGTGGTCTTACAAAATCTGCAAATCAACATCATAGTATTATCTGTCTATTGGAAAATCAATTTGGGTATGTGCATTTTGAATCTGTTTGGAGGAAGGAAAAAAGAAAGAAAGCAAAAGCAGAAATTAACAGGATGGTGATACAGATGTTTGGTAGTGTTTTTGTTCCTTGTGTTTATTTTATTTTTTTTCACCATTTGTTTCTTCTTTACATGTTAAAGGACTACTATGATGTCGTCCAGTTTAAATATAAGATTGAATTTTATTTTCAGGATGCCATTTAGATTTAGCTTGCAATGAAGAATGCTTTAGCTTTATTATTGGCAATTTTCAACAGGTAGGTAAAGCCATTGATGGGCATTGACTTTGTGAAATTATTAAAGAAGGAAATGAAGAATTAATATTGTGATTCTTGGTGCACAAAGGAGGATTTATATTGTGATTCTTCTTGGTGCACAAAATTTCCAATAAAATACAAGCTGGATCAACCTTAATGTGGATGATTTTGGACATGCCATTTGGTAAAGTGATGCTCAAGTCAGAGATGCCATTTCTCTTTTTCCACCTTTAGCTCCACTTTCTGATTGTGAGAGCATTTCCTTTTTCTTCTTTTGGATTATAAATTATGATTAATATATAATTGATAATATCAATGTCATCTGATAGACATGGAGCTACAGCTCATACTCTGGACCCATTATATAGGTATAGAAAATCTGGATAGGACCCATTGTTTTTCAAACACACGATCATGTCGAGGATGAGCCCATCTTTTTGGGTCAAGAGACCCCATCCTCACTGGTGACAAGGATGTGTTACCTTGTCCACCCGATTGGTTGGGTTGTCTCCTACCTGTGTTTCCTCTAGTCTCTGTATTTGTACGCTCTGTTTTTCTGGTTGCAGTTGTCCGTTATCTTTGGACTCTAGCATTGTAACTTTGGCATTTTGCCCATTGTTATTCCAGTTTGAACAAAAAAATAAAGCTCTCTCTAATTCAGTGAACCTCAAAATTGACCAATTAAATCTATCTAAGATGGTGGCCAATGCTCATATCCGTACATAATCTATGTTATTAATGTTCAATTTAAATTTACAATCATGTGTGTGCTGTGAATGTTGCATATTCTATCAAGTGAAATGGGTGACCTTATCTGACAAGGAAAGAAGGAAAAAAGGTGAACTTCTCATCTGAGAGCCATTTTGCTGAACTCTTTTTAAATCTCCTGACAACAATTTGAGGTGTGAGGTTTTCCGTGGTGTGATTGCTACACAAATATATTTACATAAGATTTTAGTTAACGTCAATTGCTTACGCATGCATGCTTAAATAACTACAAGATGAAACTTTTTTTTAATGGTTAACTGTTAAATCACTAATCCTAACAACCATTTGAGATGTTTAAGCGCTATGATCTTTACACAATTATAGCTACAAAAATTTAGTAATGCTTTTCTTCTCTATTTGAGGTGAGGCTTTCAATTCCATATATTTGATGTATCTCATTAACTACCACACGTTCGGGTCAGTGCCCGAGCTGAAGTGAGAGCGTAAACTCCGGCGGACACGGGAGTGGTCGGTGTTGATGTGTACCTCGGTCTGCTCAGGGCACTTCACATGTCCTGCCCTTTCTGGTAAGACTGAGCTCGGTTATTATTGCGCGTCAACAAGTCTTTTTGTTTTTTCATCTCATTAATACACACATTTTTCTTGGTATATCTCATATAGATTTTATCTTTGGCACACTGTTTTAGGGGAACAAAAGATATGCTCGGTTTCCTTATTGAAAGAATTCTGGAGAGAGCATGTAGTTTTACAAGTTTTTTTTAATTCATATAATTGTTTATTTTTCAATTGAAAGGTAGTCATCCTTGTAATTTACTTTTTCAGTAAATAAGCATAGTTCCTTTGTCAGGACCACCTCTCTTTGTAAATGGCAGAGCCACCTTGAGGGTGTTGCATAATTTGGGAACGGGAGATTCACTATTATACTTAATATATGGGCCAAATTATAAAAATATCATACATGAAATGGGCCTTAGAAACACACCCAAAGCTCATTTACAATATAACAAAGAGGCTTCGAAATTCCTATAAATTACAAAATTGTCATCAATTTCTTAAAACAAGCCCAACTCTAAAACTTCATAAGGACATCAAAGTAATTTAAAAATCAAAATTAAATTAAATATGGTCAACTGTCATCTTTTGGGTATTTTTTGGATTTGTTAATAGAAATTAAATGGTGTAAAATTTATCTATATCACTAGTGCTAAGAATGGGTATATAATTAAATATCTCTTTCCCTATTAAGTTTCCAGTGAAACAGCTGTAGCCTGTTAGGTTTGGATTGTGATGTCTTTAGATTCAGCAGTTTCAACTTTGAAGGGCTCCTAGCTTTGTGGGTCAAACATCATCACAATATGCAATGCTTTTCAGATGCCTAGATGTCAACTATCACCAAAATTACACAATATTATGTGTGTTTCGCATGCCTGGTAGTAGTCTTACAAAATCTGCAAATCAACATCATAGTATTATCTGTCTATTAGAAAATCGATTTGGGTATGTGCATTTTAAATCTGTTTGGAGGAAAGGAAAAAAGAAAGAACACAAAAGCAGAAATTAACTGGATGGTGATAAAGATGTTTGGTAGTGTTTTTGTTCCCTGTGTTTAATTTTTTTACCATTTGTTTCCTCTTTACATGTTAAAGAACTACTATGATGCCCTCCAGTTTAAATATAGGGAGATTCACTATTATACCCAATATAGGAGCCCAAATTATAAAAAAACACTCTATATGAAATGGACTTTAGAAACACACCCAAAGCCCATTTACAACATAACAAAAAGGCATTTAACTTCTTTTAAATTACAAAACTGCCTTTGATTTCTTAAAACAAACTCAACCCCAAAATCTCATAAAAAAATCTAAAATACTCAATAGGGCATCAAAGTAATTTAATAATCAAAATTAAATTCAATATGGCCAGCTATCATGTTTTGAGTTTTTCTTGGGTTTGTTTATAGAAATTAAATGGTGTATGATTTATTTATAATATTAGTGCTAAGAATGAATATATGACTAAATATCTCTTAAATATAAAGATTGAATTTAGTTTTTAGGATGCCATTTAGTTCAGTATGGTTGCAATGAAGAATGCTTTAACTTTATTATGGGCAATCTTCAATTGATCTTTGTGAAATTATTAAAAAAGGAAATGGAGATTAATATTGTGATTCTTCTTGGTGCACAAAATTTCCAATAAAATACAAGCTTTTTTTCTTTTCTTTTTTGTTTTGAAACAACAGAAAAATTTGTATTAAATGGGCACGTGGAAAATTTATTACATGTAGCATGCTTTGATTGGCCAAAAATAGCAAAATATTACTATCTCCATTTCACACAAGTATTTCTCATCAAACAGCCTTAATGTGGATGATTTTGGTCATGCCGTTTGGTAAAGTGATGCTGAAGTCAGAGATGTCATTTCTCCTTTTCCACCATTATCTACAGTCTCTGATTATGAAAGCATTTACTTTTAGATTATAAATTATGATTAATATATACGAAATTGATAAATAAAAAATCACTGTCATCTGAAAGACATGGACCTAGCAAGAATTCTATAGCAAGGGTCTTATATATAACCTTCAGGTGAGTCTTATTTCTTAATTGTTGGATAAAATTGATTCGCCGTTGGATCAAATTCGTTAGTATGATCCAACGATTAAAAGATAGACTTCACATAAGGACTATATATAATACCCTCATCATAGAATGACTCATGTACCAATAGGTTAAGCTCTGGACCCAGTTCTCCCATTATAGATATAGAAAATCAGAATAGGACCCATTGTTTACCAAACACACCATCACGTTTCTCCCTGGGGTTTTTGTTTTTGTTTTTTTTTGTCAATAAGTTTCTCCCAGGTTCAGTGAACCTAACAATTGACCAATTAAAATAATCCAATGCCAATTAAAATTTACAATTATGTGTGTCATATTCTATCAAATTAAATGGGTCACCTTATTTGATAAATTTAAAAAAGGTAAAAAAGGTGAACTTCTCATCTAAGAACACTTTTTAGGGTATTAAATCTCCAATCCTAACCACAATTTGAGGTGTCAGGTTTTGGGTGGTATGATTCTTACACAAATATATTTACATAAAGATTTTTGTTAGCGTCAATTGCTTACGCATGCATACGTAAATAATTACTAGACAAAACTTTTTTTTATGGTTAACTATGAAATCACTAATCCTAAGTTCCTAACAACCATTTGAGGTGTTTAATTGATTTTAAAAAATAAAGAAAAGAAACTCGGTCTATATACTAGTACCGATAGAATGTTGCTCCTTATGAATTATCTATACTCGTGGATAGACCATTTTTCTTCTCTTTTTTTCCCTTTATTTGGCTTTTGTCTTAGTGCATGCATTCCAAAACATAACCTGATGGATGAAGTCAACTATGATTTATGTGTTAAAAGATAAAGGCACACTTCGCCATCCTGTTGATGATTGTAAACTATGCTGAATGGACACTCCACTAAGCTTAAGTGTCGGATGTTCGGACACTCTTTGGACATTTGTGTCCAACGGTTAACGTCTTGTTCACGATCAATACACTCTTCATACATAGTCAGGACACTCTCTGAACACGGATCAACTCACTCAAGGTCAACTGATGTGTTCATTCATATAAAAATAATAAACTACATTTGAAATGCTTGGAAAACTTGAATTCCACTATATATAGGTATTGTGAAATTGGAGTATGAACATCAATATATATATATATATATTATTATAAATTATTATGTTTTAATTGCCGAGTCCCAGTATCCTTGTTTTTTGAAATTTGCCGTTTCCCCGTGTCATCGTATTCGTGTCCATACAACATAGATTATAAAGTTAACCTAATTATTATTATGTTTTAATTGCCGAGTCCCAGTATCCTTGTTTTTTGAAATTTGCCGTTTCCCCGTGTCATCGTATTCGTGTCCATACAACATAGATTATAAAGTTAACCTAATTTGCACAATTTTTTTGTTTTAAATTTAATCTTATCAATTCGAAGAGATTCGGTAACATAAAACAAATTGGAGAAAAGGATTTGGCTTACTGATTCGTCATATCATGTAAGAAATTAGGTTGATTGTCACGCAAAAGAAAAATAACTTTTGATATCTAAGGTGCCCTTTTATGAAATTTTTTTGTCTCCACCACTAATGACTAATTAAAAGAATAAAATTATTGCGAAAAATAAACCAAGAATAAAAGTGTAAGAGAGGCATGGCTATACCAACTTGTGAAGAATGACTACTATCTAATAGATCATCTTAAAAACCAAGAATATAAGAGCATCCATAGTGGGAGGGTGTAAAGTCACTTGTACATCCCCTTTATACCTTTAGGTGTAGTAAATATGATTTTTGTTCTAGTGAGGAAGATGTATAATTGATTTCTTTCACCTTTTTTTGCTGTACGTCCCACATTTGTTTACTTTTTCCCACATTTTCTCATGTAAGTCCTACATGCAAGAGATGTAAAAAAGGATGTACATGTGCATCTAAATTTACATCTCATGGTGGTGATGCAAATTTACACTCGTTTATACCTCTCTATTGCAGATGATTCTGATCACAAATGGTGTATATTTAACATACACCTCATTATACACCCTCCCACTGTGGATGCTCTAAGTGTAAGAGTGGCATGGCTATACCAACTTGTGAAGAATGACTACTATCTAGTAGATCTCAAAGATGAGACAGATTGATTGGACAATCAATATAAGAGAGAAAATATAAGTACAAGAATACATCTCATGCTTCCTTGAGCAAGTTAATGAGTTTGACTTAATTGTTGTTTTAGTAATTTCGTCTGGATTTGAGGCGTGACAATACCTCTTTTAATACACATATGAGACTAAGTCCTCCTTTATATAGTCATAGATGAACGAACCATGTAGGAGCCCACTATATGTCCAAATTATACACAGATGTTGTCCTCACCATAACCACCTAGGTCCAATACTTTAGGTGAGATTAGGCTCAATGGACCTCTACCTGTGGCGTTTTATCTTAAAAGGCTTTGGTGCAGTTATGAGTCGACCACATATATTTGAACTATAGATTATTATTGTATTCTTCAATATGGGACTTACACATCATGGCTTGTATTGAGCAACATACATCAACAATCTCCACATTGACGAGATCCAAGCCAAGGTAATCCAACCGTTACAACACTCAAACTTTTCGAGGATGACGTGGTCCCTGCAACTCAACCTCTACAGACAATAATTTCTTAAGTCTTGCTAGAAGCCCTTGCTCCACTTAAGCCTAGAATTTTCTCAAGCCTTGTTAGGAGCCCTTGCTTCACCTAGTTAGCCACCCCTAGGATTTCCTTGAGCCTTTTCACCACTAGCCCTTACTCTATTAACCCGCTCAACCTTTATCCATATGTGTAAGAATTTGCTTAAGTTACCTCTCCAACTTGAACCAAATGCATTGTAGCCGAATCATGCTATGATATCAATTGTTATAGGAGATCAAGGACTATATTTCTTAACACCTTCCCAATAATCTCCCACACCCAACTTAGGTGAAGGGCTCACCATCGCTTCAACTTCTTAAAGTCTATCTCGACTCGAGATGCCGTGTTGTAAATATTGCAAATGAACCATTAATCTTGACCTTGTCCCATCTACACATAACCCAAATCATAATGTGGTCCTAGCTCATGTGTAGTATATTAAAAAATTCTTGATGAGGATGTAGTTCTTTATAGGAGTAATTTCTTTTATTAAAAAAAACAAACATCCTATTATTTTTTTCTCCTACAATATCTTCAATCTTCACATATGCAACACATGCGAATAATTCTAATATTATTATAACGAGAAGAGGCCATGTCCGTCATTATAAGGTAACTGTCAAATTATGAGCCCTTAATTATATTAAATCATTATTATAAAGAAATTGTAATTAGAAATCACTACAATTTCATTAAACATACTTTGTACTCCCATGTCATGTTTTTCCTCTCTTTTTGGTATACCTTAGATTGGATGAGTGTTTCTTATAGTAAGAGAGTGAATAGGGAAGTAATTAGTAAAATTAACATTATATTACTAATTACTTAATTGGAAAATGACAAATAATATTATTTGATTATCTTAATTAGCAAAGAGAATTCTCTTAATTAATAGTCTAAATAAATAAAGGGACCTCTTTTGTCTACTTACACACCCTTTTATTTTTGTTACATTGGAGGAAAGAAACCTCACTAGGGTTCGATCATGTGTACCATTGGCACTGCTATGGGGTGGAGGGGGAATCCACCATCATAGTGGTGGGAACCCATTGGCCACTCCTTTTGTTTTTAAGAGCATCTACAATGGGCTACCTAAATCACCTCCTTAGACAAATTTTAGGGAGGCATTTTAAAAATGCAACTCCAACCACGCTCCCTATCCACCTCCTAAAATAGGGAGTCCTCTAGGAGCTTCTAAATCTGAGGAGAAAGAAAGGACTCCTAGTGGCTCCCTATAATTTAATGCTGCCTTATTTAATGAGTATTTCAAACCTTTATTTAATGCTAACTATTTTTTATTTTATTTTTTAATAGAGATGAACCAATCAAAAAAGAGTTATAGCATTTATGACTCTCCAAATTATGGAGTATGGTTGGAGTTGAAATTTTTTAAAGAGCTCCTAAAATAGCTTTCTTATATTTTTAGCTAAATTTTAGTTAAGAAATAGAGAGCATAATTGCGGATGCTCTAAGTACTTTTGTAATTACATTAAATGACCGTATAAATAGACAAAAGGAGAGTAAAAAAATCATCACCCTAAAGGCTGCGTTTGGTTCATGGGAAAGGAATCTTGGGCATGGGAAATCAATTCATTTCCCATGTTTGGTAAGTCAGGCATGGGAAAACGATTCCTAGCACATGGGAAAGTAGGAGGGAAAGTGAATCCTTCCTTCCTCCTTGGGTTTCACTTTCCCTTCCCATGGGAAAGTAAAACTAGCATTAAATACAATTTTTTTTGACTAATTTGTCCTTACTAACAATTCATAATTACAATTTTTATCCAACAATTATTGGTATTCTTTTTTTTTTTAATAGAGGTACAATTGGGAAACTAAACAAAATTTGTTTTTCATTCCTACTCAAAACAAACATGGGAAATGAAATAAAGTGATATTTCCGGATCACTTTTCCGGCATTACCAAACATGGGAAAGGAATCAACATTTCCCATCCCTTGGGAAATGACATGGGAAATGATTTCCCATCAAATTCATTCCGTGAACCAAACGGAAATAAAAAGACAATAATGATACGACTACTAAATTTAAGACAGGAAATTTGTAATTGTGGTCACCGGGGTCACCTGCCCGTCAGCTTATCACAACCCACCGCTGAGGCCTATGGTGTGAGATGCGTCATAATTAGGGCATGACATGCGAGATCCCGTATAAAACTGCAGGCCATTTAATCTTGAACGACAACAGCAATTGTTCCCAATACGCGCGGCAATGTCTTAAGTCATAAACAGTGTTTATATTGCCCCACAATTTTCAACCCTATCCACTCCCACTATATTAATAATAATAAATAATTGAATTAATTTTTTTTATAAAAAAAAGAAAAGGCGTTTTCTTAGCTCAGCTGGGGACGGAGCGAGGACTATGGAGAAGAGTGAGCAGGTCTTTCTCATTTCATTTCTTCTCCTTCAAACTAGTCTTCTCTTTCTCTCTCTAGAAAGTTCACGTTGCTACAGTACATTTGTATGACGAGATTGCCCTCCACTTTCTTAGCGAATTCCGAGCCTATCCTCGTCTTCTTCTCAGATTCTACCAACAGTCAAAGATCCTCTGCTGATCAACTTCTCCTTCTCCATATTTTCATGGAACACCTGCTGACTTGAGCTTCCTATGGATTTGACCGAGGGCGTCGGAGAGAGCTCGTCACCGCCTCGAAGCTTCGTCATCTTCGGCAACTACGATGTGCGAAACGACGTGTACAACCGCTTGTTGGAGAGCGGTAATGAAGACGCTTTGACTCAACCTGATTTTCGTGAGCAGTTGGACGCTCACTTCAATCGCTTGCCGGCTAGGTATTCCAATTCGATCGCTTTCCTTTCCAGTATTGGAATTAGTTTTTTATTTCTTTATTTGGCTTCAACGAATTTCGGCTGTTGATTTTATTTCTGAAACTAGTGCTTTATTTTTAATTTTTCCAGTATGAATCTTCGTGAAGCTTAGATTAGAGTCTCAATGATGATTCAAACGTGATTGATCTCTTGAGTTGTGGAAGATAATAATATGCATGCCGAGCAGTTTTGGGAAAGTTTTTAATCTTTGAAAATTTCCATTTTCTTATATGTTCTATTCTTGGTACCGTACGGCATACGGCTTTACTTTTGAAGCCTTAAGTTTTGAGATGGAAATGTTTTTTATACGTTATTTTCTTCCCTATATATCTGCTGACTATGTAACCAGTGTAGTAGCTTACGTTTTACAAATTCTTTGTGTGTACGAGTGGAAATTAGTTCCACAGCCAATTTTTCTGATTCTTGTTTGAATGGAAAAATACTATTCTTCTTGGAAATACTTTTCGGGGAGGCACAAACCTTTTACTTAGGTTTGTCAAGAAATACTATCCAAGGCAAAGACAGTCAAACCTTTCCAGTCCTTAGTTATGTTGAAGCTTTGGTTAAAACATAAGTGGAAAGTATATTCACTAGAGTTTCCAAGAAGTTCTCCACTGGAGAACTTCATAAGAGCCATATGATAAAGGCTTTTTCTTTTCTTTTTCGTGTGAGGGGAGGGGGAGTGAACTTAGTTCATGTCTTATGTGCTTCCCAATTTATTTCCTGCACATACTCCATTGGAACAAACGGGGCCATAGGATATTGTTTTTATCTTTTTTTTTTATAAGGGTGATGAACCTATTTCCACGTTTTTTTTTTGCTGCGCAGTTATGGGCTTGATGTTAACTTGGATAGAGTGGAAGATGTCTTATTGCATCAAAAGCTTCTTGCATTGGCAAAAGACCCAGAGAAGCGGCCTGTTTATCATATCCGTTTCATGGAGGTATTGAATGAAATGACATTTAGCCAAAGAAAAAAGAGAAGATTTCATATAGCCAAAGCATGATTTAAGTTTACTTAGCATTAAAACTTACCGCCTTTTAGTCTGATATGATTTTGCTTACTAGCTGTTGTATTGGAAATATTATTGTTACTCTTGCTTCCATTGGGGTAAATCTGACGCTTCACCTGTTCCATATGAGTTATTTTGAAAGAGAACATATTTCTTAATAGTGGGTTCAGGGAAAAGAATTGGAATGGTCATTTCCCTATACCGTTGACCAGGATCTGGATCTATTACAATGTGTAGTAATATATGCATGTTGTTGCATGTATTGACTGTCACTTTCTGTAAAGAAGTTTTGAACTACACTTGGAAATAGGATTTCAAAGAATCTTGTAAGCATGTGAAACTTTGATGTTATTTCCAATGTCAAATTAATACTTTTTTTCTTCTGACCGTTTTATCTATTACAAAGCTCCCCACAATTTTGTTAATTTCTATGGATCTTTGTGTATTTCTGGTCAGAATACTTCTACGAAAACAGATGATGACGATGATGATGATAATGATGGCCAACAAGTTACTAGTATCGTTTCAACCCCAAGGCTATCATGTGATGAAGCTAATGAAGGAGCTGCTCAGTCACATGACAGGTATTGTACCTGTGTTGTACTCTGTCTGAAATGCTTTTCTTGCCATATTTATTGCTGTTAAGGGTTTCAGTGACTGCATTGGGTGATTGTGGGTTTCATTTCTTTATTTCTTATTTATTCCATTTCTGTGAGTAGAGCTAGGAATTGTGCAATTGACTCTAAGCTTGGGGACCTAAATTTGGATGTTAGAACGAATGCTACGGACATGGATGGAAGAGATCTGACAGAGAGTTTTCCCCCAAGGTACTTAACAAAATATTGTTGGCATGTTTTTTGTTCAAGACTAAACACTTTTGTAATTCATCAAAGCAAGAATTTGTTTATTGTCAGATCAATGGTTACCATTTCATACTTCAATTGTTGCAATATGTTGGTTTTGTGGTATTTATTTCTTTGGGTTTATTTATCTATTTAATAATTGTTGACTTGCAATCACATTCTGGTATCTAACCAATAACAACTAAAATGAAAGGGCACAATGGAAACATATTAGATATGTAGAGCAACTGGTCATAAATGGTCCTGGTCCCGAATTCTTTTCAGATACTTTTTGTAGTAAATCTTTATTTGAAAGGTTGGTCGGTTGTCGTGGATGCATCATTAGTATAACAAAATGGGGAGTGGATGCATCATTTGTTTTTGTATAGAACATTGGAGTTGGTTGAGTTATGGAGTAAATTGTTATGTTCTGTGAAGGCAGTTCTGGTTTTGCTTTGTTTGACTTCTCATATTTTCAGTATAGGAGTTATTTAGAGTGAGCAATCGTAGAATGTTAAAGTATGTGACGAAGAATTTTGCCTTATTATGTGCTTCTGTTTCAAAGTTTTGGATTCAATTTCAGTAGCCTTCTATTCAGACGTTGGAAGACTTAAGACTTTCTTTCATACTTCTTTGACACGTGGTAGTGTTTATTAATATTGTATTGTTAGCAGAGGGTGGATTACCCGTCATCCTTTAATTATTTTGTACTGTTCCATTTCTGAGAGATTTTTATTTCTTATCAAACAAAAATTAGATAAAATATTTATTGAGAACTAAAGAAATATATTTTGTACGTGTTATTTTGAATTAATTATGTTGACATGTAATAAGCATGTATAGTTTGTCAGTCTTGCTTTCGAGGAAACCATGCATGTCCATAGATGGTATACACAGGTAGAAGAATATATAGATTATTATAAATAAACCCAATCCTAGACATGTATTTATAAAAAAACCCACACACTATTTATACATAGAAACACACCCAAAATCAACCCCAAAATCAACAATTGTATATTTTTTGGGTGTGTTTATAAATGGGTTTTGAGTGTGTGTAATGATGGGTTTTGGGTGTGTTTATAAAGTGTTTTGGGTGTTGGGTTTTTTTATAATTTCAGCCCCTATTTTGGGTGTTTTAGTGAAACTCCCAAGAATATATGTCAATTATGTACATAAATACATATGCATGCATAGGTAAAAACATATATGTATGAAATATTAGGCTAAAGGTCTTCTTTTCCAACTTAAACATAGAAAATGACATGCTGTATGTTGATATGAATGTTTTAGCAACGTATACCTATATTATAGTTTTTTTTTTTTCAATGTACAGAATCCAATAATGCTTTATCAGGTTCTTTGACACCAACTTTGTAATTTTGTTGCACAGTGAACATAATCTCTTTTTATTATTTTTTAAGACTGAACTTTGGCTTTATATTGAGAGATTGCATTTGCAGTTTGGGCTTCTCTTTCTCCAGCCTTTAGGATTGCAATTTTATTAGATTGGGGAGCTGCTACAGAATAATTTTTTGAGTTGTCTTACAATGTCAGAGGTGTAATATGGACTTCTGTTTTATGGGAATTAAATCATTTTTCTGGTAGACCTCTTGTTCACCAAGTCTTGTATTGTGTTCTTGACTTGATAAAATTTCATTTCTCTTAAAAAAAAAATTAAGTTCTCATCTGTGCAGAAATTATATTGACAATTGGGATGTATAATGCAGGCAAGATATACCACATGTTCCCATTCATGAAGTAATATTTTCAACCATTGACAAGCCTAAGCTTCTTAGCCAGGTATGACTGAGAAACTTAATTTATTTGTTTGTCTTTGGTAGCTTCATTACATGCAATACATTGTCTCCACTTAGCAGTCTCTTGGTTTTCACTAATTTCAATGTAAATGTGTTTAATACCTAATGCTTGTAACTTAAATCACTGTCTAATTTATTTACCTTTTTTAATGGACACCCCATCTAGCTTGTCCTTTATAAAGCTATGTCAAAGAATTTCTGTTTATGTAGATGTATACAAGTTTTTACCTACTTTTCAGATTTTTTTGGTAATCCTCATGCTTATGATCTTTTGAGTATACAGCTTCTATGGGGTTCTGTCTTGGAAAATTTTCAACGGATTTATTACTCCTTGGGAGAAAATATGATGTTGTCATGTGAACGTCTTTTCCATAGTACCTCACTGCGGAGCCCTTGGATTTGAAGATAATTTGAAAACCCTTTGCATTGGAAATGTTCTTTATCATGATTAATTCGTGTCATGAAGTTTCACATGGTTACTTTCTATCAATATAAATTTGCAGCCATCAAATTTTTGAAAAACTGGCAACTGAATTTAAGGGTTGCAGTAGTTAATATTGTGATTATTATTTATAAAAAGAGGAGTAATACTTCTTTTTTGAGAGAAGAATTCAGCACCTCTGATTCTAACAGATGTTGTCAAAGCCAGAGAACTGCAAAAGTGGAACCATACTAAGGACAACATCTTTCTAACAGATGTCATTTTCCTCTAGCTTTCTGCTTTGCTTTCTGATTTAGGACTTAACATCCGTGAAGCACATGTTTTTTCAACAACCGATGGCTACTCCTTAGATGTTTTTGTGGTGGATGGATGGCCTGATGAGGTACTTTTTTGCAATATAATGTGTTTATCATCATTCGCTGTCTGGGTTGCATGTTAGTTCTTTTTATGTATTACTATTGAGAAATGTCCAATATGTTGGTTGGCATTTGTTTTTGGGGGGGAGCCCCAGACAGTATGTCTTTACCCATTACACTTTTGTTCATTGTGTGTGGTTTTTGTTGTGATGCCATTATTATTTTCTATAATCTAAGCTGTTGCTGTGTTTTCTTCTTCTGTTTGCATCCCAATATTTGTGTTATAAGTATTGAGTTTAATCAAACAGGTTAAGCAAAAAAAACTGCAGTTTATCCAAAGAAAATGCTTTCGTAATATATTAAGGGGCATTGCGATTATATTTCTTTTATGACAGGGATCTGTGCTGAGTCCAAATGTTGCTGACTTTGCAATGTTGTGGTCAGGATACAGATGGTCTACATGAAGCTATGGAAAAGGCGGTTGCTAGAAGTGAGGTAAATTGTGTCACATTGTAATAGTAATAGAAGACTAATAAACAGTAATATGCAACTGTTGCTTGATAATTTAGGGGTCATGGTCAAGATCTTCGCATTCTCATTCGGCTGTGGAGAAAGCATTAGCGGCACAAGAAAAACCTGGAAACTGGGAAATAGACAGAAGACTAT
Organism: Prunus avium; assembly: GCF_002207925.1. The sequence continues at coordinate 34,671 of NW_018922680.1, forward strand.
TAAAGATAGGAGACAGAATTGCATCTGGGTCATGTGGAGATTTGTAAGATAGGTTTTTATTGTTTTCACCTTTATTCTTTTATGGGCCTCTTCGCTGCTGAACCCTCTATTTCTGTTCATCCTAAGGTACCGCGGAATTTATATTGGTCAAGATGTTGCGGTTAAGATACTGAGGTCAGAGCATTTGAATGATGCTCTAGAGGATGAGTTTGCTCAAGAAGTGAAAATTCTGAGGTGAACCACTTTCTAGTTTTGATTGTTATTTTAATATTGGTTTCTGTTAGGGAATTCACATGAAATCACTCTTTACCTGATCTGTTGGGATCTCCTTTCCACTAGTAAATTTTTAAATATTTTCCCATTATTTCCTACAATTCTCCTGGTGAATTTAGCTTATAGTGGAAAGGATATAACAATTCTAAAATTTTCCGTCCTAATTCTGGTAAAAAGTTGGTAGTTCAAGTGCAATAGGGATAGGAAGGGATTTTGGAAGGTATAATTTATTTGTTCTTCCCAATCCCTAAGGACATTAAGGTCCTGGAAGTAGGTTTTTGCAGGGTTTGGCTGCCTTTTCAAGCTTAAAGAAATCATGATTTTTGTGGTCTCTATTTTTAGCCTATGTATCTAATTGTGACTCGTGATATGATCCAACATGAAATTTGGCATGACATGTTCACAGCTGTCAACCCATATTGTTGGTAGAAGTTACTCTGGTTTAAGATAAACTTCCATGCATGCTTTCATTTACTATGATTTATTTTCCTTTACATGTACTTGGGTGCTCACTGGTTAGTACAAATTATTTTTGAAGGCCATGAGTTTGTTAATTGCAAAAGTAAATTACACGTTACGCAGAAGAGAAAGTCAATCACAATAAAAGACAAAAATTATCTAGCACTAATTCTAGTAGCCTAATCGAAGCCTTCAAATTTTATCGTTTTTTGGTCATATTTTGCATGCTGCTTTATACTGTGGACAAGAACAATTCCTATATTGTCTAGGTGTCTTCCCCTTTCTGCCCCCTTGTAAACAACTCCACATTTTAACCGACTATAGATTTTGCAAATAAATTCCTTGCTTGATGGTAATATTTCTCTTACATCATGAATAATCTGAATATATTAAAATCCACATGCTTTTCACTGAGCATATCATTTGTTTCACCTTGATCTCCAATAAGTCATGCATCTACATGGATCTTCCGAGTACAAGTTTCTTATGCTACAGTATGAGGATATAAACAATTCATTGGGGGCAGCACAGATGCTTTCTCACTAATATCTGTGGGTCAAAACCGTGTCAACCTCTTTGCGCTTTTACTCTTTTAATTTCAACTATATCTCGTGGTCTATTGTAGCCACATAAAGTATGGAGTTCTGAAATTGTTTTCCCGTAAAAGCAGAATTATTTCCTTTGCAGTCCTTGATTTTCAATTCTAAAAGCCCATAAGTGTTGTTTTTTTTGTTGTTTCTAGTTTGTCATAGTCTGTTATTCTATTTTAGGTTGCCCTGTTCTCCTGGTCCACAGTGAGTTTATTGGGCAACAGCTGTTAGATTAAATCCAACGGTGGACAGCAGTCTAATTAATAAACTCAGTTTATAGTTTTTAATTTCATTTTTGTTTTCGAGAAGTAATTTTTAAAGCAATTTTTCAAAAACAAAACTGAAAGGACTTTCGCATCAGTACGCCTCCCAAGTTGGTAGAATTTTTTGTCTCCTTCAATTCTCTTATCCAATTTGGTATCTTTCTTCCCTCTTCTTCAAGCTTAACAATTCTTATCCATTTTGAACCCTTCGAAAATTATGACATTTCTCTAATCTGTATTTTGGCGTCCTTATCAATTTTTGCATATCAACTTTTCCATTCTTGATCACGCTTGGGAGAGAGATCTCTCCAATTGAATTCCCCCATCTGGTTTTGCACCATTGCTAGAAGAAAAGGAAATTTTCACACCAGATGCACATGTGCTGCTCTGTGAAAACTGGGCGAATGGTATAGAACATTGTTAGAGAAACCTTGTTAAAGAAAACAATGGGCTTATAGGAGAGTCTGGAATTTGGAGGGGATGAATTGGAATTTAGAAAGAAACGCGTGATTGCGCGAGAAAAGTGCAAGTTTCCTTTTTGAAGATTGCTTTAAAGATTTTTTACTGAAAAAAATAATGTTAAAAAATTATAAATTGAGTTTATTGTTTAGACTGTTGTCCACCGTTGGATTTGCAGTTGCCCAAGAAACTTCCTGGTCCCCATGGACCAGGAGAACGGGACTGTTAAGTTGGCATGCTTATTGCTATGAAGTCATTTCAAAATAAAATGCTAAGATAGTTTATACTCATTCTTAAATGCTGATATCTACATATATTCGTTTTGTGATTGCAGAGAGGTCCATCATAGGAATGTTGTGCGCTTTATCGGGGCATGTACGAAGTCTCCACATTTGTGCATAGTGACAGGTATGCAATTGGTTTTCTCCAGCATTTACTATAAATTTAAGTTAGCTTCTTTCATGTTTTATTCATTCTGTATCAAAATCTTACACGTGGAGATGTTCTCACAAGCAGTGCAACTAGGATAAGCAGAATAGGCATCAGGTGTACTTTCTTTTTTATTCATTTTTTAAGTGAAACCTAGTATATATATTTCCATGATTATAGAGTGAGAAAGTTTCATGAGTATCTCCACTAATATAAGCGGAGCCGACCATAAATTTCAATTTTTACTTTTCAGAAATCTTATTGGAACCAAGCTAAAATTTCTTCTTTAAGTATGCAGCATTCAAGGAGACTTTTCTTGTGTGTTCTGTATTCTACTTCCTCTAAGCTGTTTGGATGCCATGCCTTTTGGAGCTCCTAAATATGTGTAATTACAATATAGCCTTTGCATCTTGTTGTAACTTGTATGTTATGGTGCTTCATGGGGAATTAGGAATAGAAGGATATTTGGGAGAGCAAGGGATGAGGAGGTGGATCATTTGTGGGATGGAGTTCGTTTTTGGGTTTTCCTTTGGCATTGGTATCTTCAGACTTTAGGGATGGTTCTTTTCAGGGTATCTTTTATGATTGGAATGCGGCTTATTTTTTCGTTTTCATCTTGATTGCTTTCATGCAATATTTTGATGTTTAGATCTGTAGACGAGTATAATTAGTCCAGTGGACAACTTGTCCCCTGTATTGTACTGTTCTTTTTCTATTAATGAAAGTATGTTTCTATTAAAAAATAAAATGAATATAGTAATTTCATGGGGACTGAGCTCTAACGTGAAAAGCTTTTTCATGATGTTCAGGCAACAAAAACCATGCATTTCACTTGTTTGTTTTATGTCAATAAATAATTTTTGTTAGTGCTAAAAGATTATGTTGTGAATACAGCTTTGGTTGTTCGTTTGTCTCATTTTTGTTTTTTGTATATTCATGTAGTCAAAGCAGCCATTTCAGTGAGAATGTAAAGAGGATCTGGAGGCCATTTCATTGAGGATAAACTAATAAGTTCTAAATCTAAGGAGGTTGGATCACCAAACTAACCTATGGCTGTGGCTGTGGCCGATTTTGGGTCTCCATCTTCTTTTTGAGAAAGTTGGTCCAGTTATCAGTGTTAATAGTAGTCATTCCTTACCAGATTAAGTTAAAATGCCACCATGAGCTGGGGTAGATTCCCGCGGGCAGTAGTCTATTTGGTTTAGGACATTTGTAGCTTCGTTTTCCATGGTTGTGTGAAGCAATTCCTTCCTTGAGTTGATCCAGTTCATGTTGAACTTAGTCATTGATTTCCCAATGAAGTTAAAATGGTTCCGTGGCTTGGGGAATGTTAGATATATGAAAATCATCTACATTATGCCTAGGCCCCCAAACTCATATTTCTTATGCATATATTGTACATTTGTTTTTGGAATTGTCTTATGTTTCCAGACTACATGTTCTAAGTAGTTAATTGACTCTCCACTTCTAACTAATGGAAGTTGTTTGTTTCCATTTTCCATCCTGTTGGTTCTTTTTTTTCCTTTCTTATGATAAAAATTATGAAAATTCATTTGTTACTGTTTTTGCTTGCAGAGTATATGCCCGGTGGAAGTCTCTATGATTATTTGCACAAGAATCATAATGTCTTGAAGCTTTCAGAACTGCTAAAGTTTGCAATTGATGTCTGCAAAGGAATGGAGTATTTGCATCGTAATAACATAATTCATAGGGATCTGAAGACAGCAAATCTGCTAATGGACACTAACAATGTAAGAACTAAAGGTTATTGTTTTGCTTGTTTTGCAGCTTCACTTATGAATAAATGCACAATGGTTAAGGTTTTGCTGATATGTAAATAGTTCAAAGTTTCTAGGTTTTGGGCGAAATGACAGCATATTAACTTGCAAATCAGAACTAGTGTTTCGAAGAATTGGTTTTCCCATGTATGAATTCTTAGCAATGTTATAATGCTCCGAGAAAGAGCAATTAATTTACTGAATCATGTATGTCATAGCCATTGGCTTTTCTTGAATTATAGGAGAGGTTGTTATCCCACTCTAGTACTAAAGTCACTTCTCTCATACTCGAGTGCTTTGAATCAGTTTTGTGGTCCTTTGAATTAGGAGGGTTTTACAAATGTAAAACTTCCTAGGCTTTTGGAGGGTAGCATGTTTGTTAGTGTGGTGTCTTACTTCATTATCCCTATCCGGTCCTGTCAATTTATGGTCTTCTGACTTCCATCTTCTCATCCTTAAAGAAGAAAAAAAGAAATCTAGGGCTTTGAATTACTAAGGGGCTAAGAAGTCATTGTATTTTCTCCTTTTTCATTTTTGCATTTCAGCTTTTAATGCTGAAGAAGAATAATTTCCTTCTTTACTAATGTATCTTATCCATTTTGAAATTGAAATGGGAGGTTATTACCATACAATTTTCATTTTCTTGAGATGGATCTCACATTTTATATGATTTATGAATCTTCCCATAAAATTTCTGGTCAAGTAGCTCTTTAGTAAAAAAAATGTTGAGAATTTTGTGGATCTCTAACAGTTCCCTTCAACCTCATTCAAGATAAGATTTGGTTCAATTTCTCCATATGCCGCGGGGAAAAGTAATTTCACCTGTTTTTACTGATTTCATCACAACCCTACCATTTGATTTTCAACTGAGCTGTTGTAGTAAAAGAGTTAAATCTGTTTAATATATTATCTTAGAGAAGTAATTACAAGTCTCTTTTTTTTGTCTGAAGTAAATACAAATCTTATCTTGACTATTGGTGGTAAACTAGTCTTCCAATATTAAAGTGTGGTATTCATGACTACTATATTTCTTTAATTTGTTTGTGTGCTATGTTTATGCTTAATTAGCCTACAGGGAAACAATAAAGTTCAAGAGATTTATATGTAATCTTTAATAATGGCTATAGCATTCTCAGGGGATGTTTTGCAGCTCTAGTTGATATAACTTGTGGTTATGGACCGACTGGAGTAACCAAATCATTTCTTTATATGGGGTAATAGTTTGATTGGGTTGAGGATTTTGGAATAAATACCTCTGCATGCATTGTGGTTTGAGGTGTGAAGTTTGATTGCGTGAAGGAGTTTAAATGTTCTTCAATCAGGAGCTGGATTTGATGTCTTTGAATTTAAATTAATGGTTAAACTGATACCTTCAAGATTTCATGAATGATGAAGTAATTAGATAATGGGCTTCAAGATGTCTAGTAGTGTAATTATACTTTCAACAAGTATCTTAATATTTTTAATAACTAAAACTAAAGTTCAATGTTAAACGTCAACATGTTTTTGTTTATTATAATGGGTAAACTGTTTTCTGGTTAGATTTCTAAGTATAAGTGTTGGACTCTCTGCTCTCATATCTTGGCAATTTTATCATTCAGTTCAGGAAATGTTCTCGATCCTTTTACCGTTAAAAAATCATTTTCTTATTTGCCTTTAGGTTGTAAAGGTGGCAGATTTTGGTGTTGCTCGGTTCCAAAATCAAGAGGGAGTAATGACAGCAGAGACTGGAACCTATAGATGGATGGCACCAGAGGTTTGTTTGATTATTCTGGTTCATTTTTCCTTCATTTTTCCTTTTTCAAGCTTTTAATCCATAGGAGATCAGTGATTGTTTGTAAATTCTTGACAGTGTCTTCTTGAAAATTAATGTCAAATCTTAAATCGTTGGACTTGGTTGAAAAAAAAATCCTTCCCCATCGTTTGTTTCAAGGACTTTTATTTCTTAAATTGATCTGGTGATGTGATCTATGAATAATTAGTTCATCATTAAGAATTGCCAGCAACCAGCCATATCGTAACCCCGTTGTTTGAGAAGAAGCAGGTTATGGTTTATTGAATTTCCTTTTTTGTTCTTGAGATGTTGACATTCTGGTCTTGTTTTCTCAGCACACTTTACTGTTAGTGCTTCATTATCTTAAGATAATGCACCAAGTTCCACAACATTAATTACATTCTCATTTCAACATCTCATTGCTTTCTTGCATTTTGCAAGGTTATCAATCATCAACCATATGATCAGAAAGCAGATGTGTTCAGTTTTGCGATTGTACTTTGGGAGCTAGTAACAGCCAAAGTATGCTCTAATGTTATATATATATATATATATATATATATCTCTCTCTCTCTCTCTCTCTCTCTCTCTCTCTCTCTCTCTCTTGTGTGTGAGGATGTGGAAGTTATTTTTAAATTGTGTATGATCTTGCTATTGCAGGTTCCATATGATACCATGACTCCGTTGCAAGCTGCCTTGGGAGTTAGACAGGTTTACATTTATTCATGTATAGATATGTTTTCTTTCTGTGTGTGCACACACATAATTTGCGACAGCACGGTTGTTGAACTTTGGCATTGTCTCAGTGTCAAATATCTGATTATGAACTATATGAGGTTTTAATTGAATATGTTGTCTGTAGAAACACTTGACATGGTTATCGTTGCCTCTTCATTTTCCCCCTAACCATCCTAAACGTTGATTTGTTGTCCATAATGTATTTCACATTCTTTGTGAAGTGCTCATGAATGTTCAATTCGATTTCATTCCCTTCCCTCCTCTTTTGGAAATTAAGGGTCACAATTTAGGATGGTGACCTTATAGAGATATGGCCGCATCTTACTTTCTGCTTAGGAAATCCTTTTAATCCTAACAGTTCATGCAACTTAATTCTAAATCTCGCTCTCTAGTATTTTTCCTGTTGACGGCCATGTCTGCATATATATTGCAGATTTTGGTAATTCTACATGATACGAAAGTTTTGAATTGATGATGTGTCTACTATCATGATTTCTACACACTAGGGTTTGAATTTCCTCTTATTCAAACTAAAGAAATGTAAGAAAAGGATCAGAACCAGAGAATATCAAATTTCTGTAGTATCAGATGCAACTTTCGTTGCTGATTTAAAATAGGCACAAGTATCTCTTGAAGAAAAAAAAAGGCATAAGTAATGCCCTTAAAAGTCAGTTAAACAATAAATACCAACTGGTTTGAGCTTTTGGCTCAACGTAATAGTTTATATGAATTGGTGCCTAAAAGTTATGCTTGACATTCTATTTCCCAGGGACTTAGACCGGATCTTCCCAGTACTGGACACCCAAAGCTGTTGGAATTAATGCAGAGATGTTGGGATGCAGATCCGTCCAATCGGCCTTCCTTCTCTGATATAATAGCTCAACTTGAATATCTCCTCCAAGAAGTTCAGGTAGGACAATCCCTCTCCTCGTTTTTTTCAGGTCTCATTGTCCCTCATTCTCTTGGCCCCACAGTGAACTAAGATACATGAAATCTCAGGAAATTTTGGAAGCTACCGATGGCGCTTGAGACGCCGGGCTTTAAGATGCGTGCATCTCAGGAAATTTCTGAAATTATCAAAACTTCTCTTTTTGCAACATTCCGACCGGCTCTTTTTTAGGCATTTGGGATTTGGATGAGGCTTTGTTTTCTCCGTTTGTTTTTCACATAAATATAGAGGCTATATTGTACAATCGAGGGAAAGAGAAAATCACAGAGACTGCAACACAATGTCGATAGTGCATGAAGGTCTGTATTGCCTGTTGTAAAACTCGTCTGTAAGCCAACACCCAGTTGAACGTCGATGTAAAGTTTTCTCTTTTTGAGTAATGGGGATGTATAAACTTCAGTAGATATGTACATCTAAGTAAGTAGAAAGATGGAGAAAAATAGGAGTTTGAAGAGGAGTGGATTGTATTGCAGTGCAGCTGTTTCAACTAGCGCACAATCTATTCTCGTGTATATTCCAGTTACAGTTTTCAGTTTGGTCAATTTCATTTTGCCTTTATTTGCTTCTAGCCTAGCCTAGATTTCTCATCATCTTTCTTGCTTGCGAGGTGTAAATGATTTATTTTCTTCTCTTATTTCCAAGAATATGCAAGCTAGCTGATTGATTAATGAATTTGATATTTATATTTTAGGAATTTGACAGTTGGTGCTCGTAACATTTTGGCCTTTCACTCCCTTTCTTATTTCCTCCTACTTTCTTTTGGGTCAGAAATTAACAACATGGTGCTTCGTTTAATGAAGGAAATCAAACAAATCTTTTTGTTAAGGAATGCATAGGGAAAATAAGCATAGGCTGAAAGCTACTAATTAAAATCGAAAGGTTATAACCATTTTTAGCTTTTAGCTTTTATAGTTAAAGATAGTCTTACCCTTAGAGAGCATCTCCCGTGGAAGGTTGTATAATGAGGTGTATGTTAAATATACACCATTTGCGATCGGTATTATCTGTAATGGGGAGGTGTAAACGATTGTAAATTTGCATCACAACCGTGAGATGCAAATTTAGATGCACATGTACATCCTTTTTTACATCCCTTACAAATTACATGAGAAAAAGTGAGAAAAGATAGACAAAAGTGTGCAAAATCAATTATACATTTTTAGATTTACATCTTCCCTATTAGAGCAAAAACCACATTTACAACCCCCGGAGGTATAAAGGATATGTAAAAGTGGCTTTACACCAACGAAAATACACCCCCTACTATGGATGTTCTGACGGTTATTTAACTTGGTGTGCACTAGTGCATGTAATAAACGAACCGGGTGAAGTTTGAGAGCAATAATATTAAAGATACCAAGTTTATATTATGCATGCAGCTTACCTTGAATAAGAAACCTACTACAACCTTACTTTGTATGGGGTTTAGAGCTCAAGTGATTATGAGTATTTGTCCATGCACTAAAGATCCTATGTTGGAATTCCCTCAACCCACAATCGCTTGTATAAAGAAAACAGTTTTAAACTTTACATTAACTTTAATAATGTAATAATTTTCACTCTCATTTTCTCATTTTACACTCTTGTTTTTGTCTTTTGATTCTCCTTAAATTTATTCACTCCTAAAGCTAGAAAACGAGGAATTAGTGAATGGGGAGAGGAGGGAATCAAATCAAACCTAAGACCTCGATGCAGAGATAAATGCTCTTAACCACTTAAGCTACCAGACCATTGCAAAATCCTTCCCTTGTAATATTATGGGATATGATCAATCTAAACATGCCTGCAATCAAGTTGCTGATTAAAGTATCTCATGACCTATTCAATCTAAGTTGGGGCAATGGGAACTTGAATGAAAGCCCGCTCAAGTTTGTTATAATAAATATCCTAAGTCATCATGCATCTCGTCTCATACTCCAACTTGAATAGTTATACAATTTTTTCTCACACCCAAATCCAAACTTTTGACTGAGAACCAGGCGTCATTGAGTTTGTTTATCTTCTTTATATTAGCGGTAAACGTTTTTAGTCGGCTTAAGATTCCATTCAATCATAAACCTCTGACTTTGGGAAACAAATATTTTCTTCATCTTCCCGATGAGTAACAAACATGTACGTATGGAAATGGGTTAGTGGGTTTTGTTTATTTACTTCACCCTCCTAGATTTCCGATTTCATGTCTTTTTTTCCCATGTTGTCCGGTGATCACCTACTTTGTAGTTTGTACCTTGTACTTTATTGGTTATCAAATTCGTCGTCCAACATGTTCTGTTTGTCAAAACCATTGACTTACAAATTAATTAACCTGAAATTTAAAAAAACAAAAACAAAAACAAAATGGAATTTGGCCTTCCATTTCCAATTTCCATGTGAGTCTTGGAGTGATAATCGGACACGCAAGAACATTTCCATGGTTGGCTCAGCTGCCGACAAATCCATTTACAGCTAAACCCAACCCAAAAAATAATGGGCGAAAACGAGGTACGACAAATTAAAATGATGAACAAAGTACATGTACAACGTTCACTTTTGTTTGTTTACTCTGTTGTTGCTTGCATGATATATTATAGTAAAAAATTATCGTGTGACTTTTCCGCTTTCTTTAGGGTAAATTTTGATTCTCTCGCCTTAAAAGGAAAACTGTTTTCATTTTTTACTATTAATTTGTCCAAATAGAAAACTAAAGCAAGTAGTCGATGTGAAAGTCTTTCATTCCTACCTTCCTAACACAGTGCCCTAAACTAGTTTTATTTAGACGTGTTTAGACTTTAGGACCTAAATAAAGATTATCTTTAGATTGTGACTTGATTGGATTTATTTATTTATTTATTTAGAGAAAGCGATAATATTTTAGTGATAAGATAAGAGGAGAAGTAACTAGTTAGTACAAAAACGGTGTCATATCGTCAAAGGTTAAGCGAATTTCTCTACGTATACGAGCTCACTTGTTAGTCTAAACTGAATACTTTAGGATCTAAATAAGTTAGAATAATGTGCCCTTCTATCACAATTTATTTATCTCTAGAGGAGAAACTGAAGTGTCTGATTCGTCAAGAAGAGATTGATCTTGACCTCAAGTGTATCGTTTCCAATAGTCAATCCGGACCCACTTCAATTATTTCATATCAACGATCAGTAATTGTCAAGAAAAAAAAAAATACAGTCTTTTCCCGTGTTTCCCGCACAAAACTACTACCATTAGCTTTGAGACTGGCAAAAATATATAGATAGCTGATTGAATCTGGCTGGAATGTTGGTAATGATACAATTTTGCTCCGAATATAAACAAACCAAAAAAAAAAAAAATTGTTTTTCATTTTAATTTCTAAGAAAACTGAATCGTATTGTACCAACGTTCCAGCCAGATTCAGTTCAACTTTCATATATATATATATATATATATCTACAAAGAGTGCTGCTAAACGAACCTTAAAATTAACTCATTGCATAGAATTGTTATTGAAGACAGAATGATGTGTAAATAGACTGCTAGTCACCTCACCTAGTGTACTTAGTTCATTTTAGGGTTCGTTTAACAACACTCTTGTACAAATTATACTTGTATGAAAAAAATAAATAAAAAATCTCATAAATCTTGACACATTATAATACCCATGGTCTCCTCTTGCAGATGGATGCACATGTGTTCAATGATCTAAATGAGAGACGACATTAAATACATACAATAATCTTGATGTAGAAGATCGAATCAAGATCAGAAGCTACCTAATCCACATGCACATTAATTAAGATTATATTTATTAGATTATCATATAACGAAATGGTTTAAGTTAATTAATTACAACTTGATGCTGAATACGACAGTTACAATGGAAACTCCAATTCCTTTTCGTTAAGGGCAATTGGTCAATGAGATGTTGTGACTGGCAAATTTTAACTTCTAGTCTGTGTAGGAACTTGACCATGCATGATGCATATGCATGTACATCATGTATTGTTGGCATGAGTTGGATGTATTATTTTTTGTTGCTTTGTAATTGACTTTTTTCAGTGTAATTATTAGGTTTTCCTTTTTTCGTATAGCATACCCCATACGTCATGTAACGTAACCTTAAATATTTGTCTTCAAACCAGTAGTCTCAAATTCGAAAAAGACTAAACATATATCGGACATGATGACGACCTGCATGCGTGCGTGATTGTGCCTATGAACAATTTTCAATTAGTATGATTATGTTACGTAAACGTAATTTACACATGTTCTGCAAAGAATCAAGTATCAATCAATATATCTACAAAATTTGGTGTTTATGTATATATTCAAAGTAGTGTATTCAATAAAAGAAGTAAAATCAAAACACAATTTGACACTGCGGCGGGTTTAATTGAAAACATATCATATCTAATGATGAAAAAAAATCTAACTATTCAAAAAAGAATGGCCATCATAGTTGACAATATAAAAGCTTAATTAATCGTCTACATTAATTCCCACAAATTATAATTTATTGGTTAAAGGAAAAGGCAGAAGAATAAACTTTAGGTATGCATATATGGACCACTACGAATGATCGACGGTCTTCTTTTTCCCTTTAAAAGTTTTAACACCAGATGATGAGATGATATTTGCTACTATAGTTTCTTTTTAGGTGTGTAGGAAAAAGGGACTATTCCATCTTTTTGCTTCTCTCTCTCTCTCTCCATCGATTTATCTTGATTCTTGGAGACCCATTTCCCAATACGCATTTTGTGTGTGTGTCCTTTTTCCAGAAGCTTGCTGCGAGCTGCGAAGAATTGCTCACATGTCTCTGTTCTTCTGACTGCAAGTGGAATTGTGTGGGAAAAAAGACAATCTCCAATTTACATTGGAATCTTTAAAATGCAATGTAAAAAGAACATCTGACAACGGACGAGACAATAACCACAAGAATCCAATGCAACGAAAACGAGTTCTCTATGGAAAATTCAAAATCAATTAGCAACATTTGATATTTTTATCACTACCTTTTTTAATACAGTTTAACTCAAAGCTGTACTATCATTACCTTTCTTAATACTTGACACGTGTTCATAGACATAAAAAAATACGGCATTCTGAAAAGCCATAATTACATTGCATAATAGCCTAAATTAATATGTCAATTCATTACTTACCATAAGAAAAAGGAAATATTGCATTCGTGAATTGGTGATCAGTAGAAATTTATTGTACCAGAGCTTTTGGAATAAGGGCGTCGAAAACCATTCAGTATAGTTACGGACTCTGACTCTGAGAATCTGACATATACAGAAATTGTCCATTTCCACTGACAGGGAAGATAGATAATTGCAACTCACGTGTAGGGCTTGTGAAGTTAAAAATTGTGTCTCTTCCAGCATAAACAAGAACAATGAAAAAAAAAAAACACTAACCACTTTCGATTTTAGGTTTAGGTTTTTTTTATTTTAAAATTTAAAATTCTATGATTTCATTTATAATTCAGCCAAAAAAACCACTAACCACAAAGTGTCAAATACAAACTCATCACAAAAGAGTCATTACAATAACAGAGCGGTCTAACATCAAAATTAAGACAATCTGGTGCGCCTCCACTAACGATCATGCATGATCGAAGAAACTCTGGTGTAGGCATCCTAACTAAGACTGAAAATTTAGAATAATAAAAAAGAAATAAATCTCAAAGAAACTAAGCCATAACAATACAAATAAAACTTTCACCAAAAAAAAAAATGATGAAAAATTCGAGATTTAGATTTAGAACTTAGGGCTCGTTTGAGACTGTTTGTTACTTTGTTTATATATCAAATCGAAAATAAAGTTAACGTTATCCACATGTAAAATATATGTAGGGTAGAATGCCCCTATTATCTTCCTACCAATCTCAAAAGACTTTAAACATCATTAAATTGATAATGTCCCCACAATTTGATTAAGAATCTGGACTTACACTTGTTGTACCCCACTATATCAGATTATGTCCCCATTCAATGCTTAATCGAACCAAACATTTTGTAGCATAGCATTTAAAATAACCAAAAAGAAATTAGGAAGAAAAAATAGAGGACAATTATTGAACTAATAACCACTTTCTACAATATTTTCTAGTGCAGGTGGAGCCTAATATTTAAATAAAATAAATAAAATAAATAAAAAAATAAAAACAACCCCCATTTTCGGTCACGATGACTGGCCAAATGAGGCAAATCCCCTCTGCTCAAAGTTTTATAAGTTTGAACGACAGCCATTGAAACAACTAATTTTCTGAAATTTCTCACCTCACTGTCTTGAGGATTTTTTATATATTTGATTTTACCAAACCTTCAAACGAAAATTGACAACCAAAGTAATATATTGGTGTGAAGAAAAGAAACGACAAAATATTTTCAATCAAATCGATCTCTGTTTGCATGACTACTATCATATCATATACAAATTTCTTACCAATCTCCACTATATTCACGACCGCCTTAAATTTGTATCCAATATTGAAGGCTATCCACGTATATGTAGATGGATATTAGTCACTTTCTATTGAGGGATTATTTAAAGAATTTTTTTTTTAACGGACATCATTTAGGGTACCTTATAATTTTTTTTTTTTAACGATCCAAAATATTTGTTTTTCACATCTTCATTCAAAGATCATCCGTGCAAAAAATCATGTAAATTGAAAATCATTAAGACATCTAATTGAGACCAACAAAATCAATACAAACGAATTAAATATACAGAATGAGCATTACAAGGATGTACCTCAATTATTTGAGAATCCTTCAACGGAATATATTATATATACACAAACATACACACCAAACTTTCTCTGATTTAAAGAACATGAATAACGTTATTGTCAAGCCACATAACTACTCACTCCACCATGCAAAGTTAATGAAATTGTAAGCAACTTCATTTCAAATTCCATTTACAAGATTACTTAAAAGGACAAGTACTGAATTACTCAAACACGTACTGCCATGGTGACCCCATAATACATAAATAAAATATCAAAATTTCAACCCACCAGATTTGAGAAAAACTTCAAAATTGATCGATTATTAAAATCTGAATGACATAAAGAAAACAAATCTAAAGTTGCTTTAAATACCAATCCCAAATCCTAAAATCTCTAAGAAATCTTTGAAAAATTTCCTAAAAACTTATTAAAATGATGCTCTCTAACCTAATATCGACCTTATTTGGAAGAAAAAAAATGCTATTATTATTAGAGAGAAGCAGTGAGTATGAATAAATGTAACTTGTAGCATGGGAAGAAGTAATTGGAAAATAAACACTGCTTCTTTAGAAGGAGACATTCTTACTTTGTGCAAATTACAGTTTGACATATTTGCAGATATTTTCGTTTTTGTGTTTTCAATGAATTATTTTCTAAGAGAAGAAAACAATTTTTTATTGAAAAAGCTCCAACTTAATTACAACCCAAAACTATAGATAACTGTGCACCGCCTTGCAGTGCATAGAATAACATAAGGGTATGATTTAAAAGTGTAGCGTTCTGAACTTGCTATGCCATGAATGTGTCTCAACTCCAAAGATTAGAAAATAAGAAGAAGACAAACTGAGCCGTGCCAGGGCACACTTGCTCTGCATTCCACCATTATTTGCAGGCTTTATTTGAAAAAAATTAAAATTTACTCACTTAAAGAAGAAAACATTTCTGATTCTGAACAATTATTGTACAACTTTTTCTATTTTTCCAAGAACGTTCTTGTCTTTTTTTTTTTGTCTAGAAATGAACCGAAGATGTTTAGCTCTGCACTGTTCGAGATGGCCTAAACACTTTAAATCCGGAAAAATGTAGTTTTTTTTCTTCCTAATTTTAGCCATTCATTTCCAATCAATTACGTATTAATAAACATGCCATCATTTCCATTCTACCGTTGGGAACTTTAAAAACCCAATAATAATTGTTACATCCGACAGAAACTTTGATGTAGTGAATATAGCTTTTTAATCGGAGAAAGCAGAATATATGCATGATACGGATATCCAGGTTGATTCCTTTTGTGACACGTTTTTAATTTAACATTGTCAATTTCATGGAGGGGCCCGTGCACTTTTTATCTGTCTAAATATTTTATAATTATTTATTTTACAGAAAGGGTTCAATTCAATCACCAGGAAAAGAAGAAAGAAATCTGAGAAAATTATAAGGAAAATTTGGGAAACGTATTTATTTTATTATTATGATGATCACCTCTCCGTTTGAAAGAAGGTTGAAATAAACGACAATACACATGGCATCTCTTTTGAGAAATATATAAAACAAAACAAGTGCACTACAACTGTCTAATAAAAATACATCATCTGCATAAATAAAAACGTTACATCAACTGCGGAGACTCGATCTTCATCTTTTTTGTAGGATAAGGCGCTTCGACTTCGACAGCCCCTTCTTTATTTTGACCTGGTCTTCACCTTACCTGCAATATGGACATGTTATTGTTAGGTCTCTGTCATTTGTCAATTTCTTACTAAATATATCAATTCATCCTCATCAGTAATGGCATTAACTTGGTTCCGATTCGCAGTGTAATTAACAATGTAAGTACTTGTTTGTTAAAATACAGATTCTCTGATAAGATAGTTACAGGCTGACAAGGTAATGTTAACTCAACTAATAAAAACAAGAATGGAGAGCTTACCAGCTGGATGCAGTCTAGCTCTCATTATCTAGTAGTGGTGAGGAGGTGGGGGTGATGAGTAGATGTAAGGGTGTGGTGGTGCGGTGTGAACTGGAGGAGTTGGTGGCTTGTATGGTTTCTTAGGTGGTGGGGGTGGTGAGTAAACTGGTGTGGGTGGTGGGGGAGACTTGTAGTGGTAAGGTTTCTTGGGCGGAGATGGTGGTGGTGGAGACTTGTAGTGGTATGGGTGCTTAGGTGGTGAAGGTGATGGTGGTGGGGGAGACTTGTAGTGGTAGGGGTGCTTAGGTGGTGAAGGTGGTGGTGGTGGTGGAGACTTGTAGTGGTAAGGATGCTTAGGGGGTGGTGGTGAGGGTGGTGGTGGAGACTTGTAGTGGTAAGGATGCTTAGGGGGTGGTGGTGGAGATTTGTAGTGGTAAGGATGCTTAGGTGGTGAGGGTGAGGGTGGTGGGGGAGACTTGTAGTGGTAAGGATGCTTAGGTGGTGGTGGTGAATGCACTGGGTGGTGCGGCTTCTTGTGTGGAGGAGGAGGAGGAGGAGATGAGTAGTGGTAAGGTTTCTTTGGTGGTGGTGGGGGTGGGGGAGATTTGTAGTGGTAAGGCTTCTTGGGTGGTGGTGGTGGGGATTTGTAGTAGTAAGGCTTCTTGGGTGGTGGTGGTGGGGATTTGTAGTGGTAAGGCTTCTTGGGTGGTGGTGGTGGGGATTTGTAGTGGTAAGGCGCCTTTGGTGGAGGAGGTGAATGTACTGGAGGAGGAGGAGGTGGTGGGGATTTGTAGTGGTAGGGATGCTTAGGTGGTGAGTAGTGCACTGGAGGAGGAGGTGAAGGGGGAGGTGGTGACTTGTAATGATAGGGAGGAGAAGCTGGTGGTGGAGGAGATGAGTAAGGGTAGTTTGCTGAGGTTTCTGATGGCAAACTGAGAGAAACTATAGCCACTAGGAGAGTGACCACAAGAGAAGTCACTGATGAAGATCCCATTTTCCCCATCTTTTTTGTTAAGAATGGGTTTTTGGTTTTCTGCCTCTTAAGCAAAGCCTCCCTCCCTTTATATAGCTTTGGTCTTTACCCTTAACTCTATGGTAATCATGCCAAGTTTCACTTGCCAATGATCAAATTATCTTAGTAAAAAACAAGATTAATGTTAAAATAACACTAATGGGCCAGCCTATGTTTGAACAGCTTATTAATTACAATATTTGACCAATGAAGCAGCCTTGACTGGATTTTGTTTAAGCCCCCACTTCTTAAAAAAATTTATATCTTTCTTAATGGAATAGAAGCTTCAAGGTAATTAAACACTAAAACAAGTCAGGAATATGTTAAGACTTCAGAAGGATGAATCCGCGATCTATTACTACGAAACAACATCGATATTATCTTCAATTTAATTACACATATAGATCGTGTGAAGTTTTATAAAAAAAAAGTTACTAGTAGTGAAATCACTCATATTCTTCTTCGACAGAATAAACCTATTATCACCAAAGGGTGTGACCTTTTTTACTTGAAGGCAATTTAATGCAATAAGAGTACGTGGGGGCAGAACATGAAGCTTTATTCAATAAAAGTATAATATCTAAACCACAAGTCTTCCCTTGTTTGTGTAATATTTCTCACGGTACGTAGACAACTTTGAAAAGTGTGTGTGGTTGGCCTAACTTTCTATGATTTTTGCTCTACACACAGGGACCAGGCGGCTGCAACTCTCTCTCTCTCTCTCTCTCTCTCTCTCTCTCAAATGATCCAAAGCTTTAGTACGTAGGCTGTCACATTCGCACAGCTTTAATTAATTTTCTGGAATTTCTCTGACTCTGGAGGTTTAAGATAAGCCCATTTGCCTTAATCATACAAGTTAAGGACTAATTAATCATTTACAAATACGAACTAGTTGTTCCAAAACAATTACCGATGACTAATAAAGAACGATAAAATGCTTAATTAAGCATGTTTAGTTAGGCATTAAATCGCATTATTCTGACCACCACAAGAATGAGAAAATACTTCTCCAAATTCCAGCTCGACAATGGAATAATCAATCCCACTTCATTTCAATTAACATGGTGAGCTGTTCAGATAATATTAATTATCTTTTTTGGTAGCAATTATTTTCCAAACAGTACCAGCAGGGATGGCTTTCATCAACTATAGATCTGCACCCTTTTGACACTTTCACGTCCCCATACAAATCCACAATCATTCATTTCAACTTTGATGTAAAACAAATTAAGATTTTAGAGGGACCGATTCGCAACCCACTACTACCAACATCGATCTGCATAATCCAACAAGTGTGGGGTTGTATACAAAAGACGTCGATGCTATTAATAATTGAATCAATTATTATATGTTGTATTTTATTTTGTCAAATTTCTATGTGACTTTATATTTTTTTTAAACATACAATCATAACGATACAAATGAATCATTTTTTCTCTTTTTACTTTAATTTCTTTTTATGCAATCATAACGATACAAATTAATCATTTTTTCTCTTTTTACTTTAATTTCTTTTTATGTTTTAGCTAATAGTACACCAAACTTTTTCTTTTTTGTGGGGGTTGTGTGGTACTGTTGCCCCAAAGTTAACTTCGACAAAGAGTTATAGGCCAACCTCGATCCATCTTCAAAATCAATGCTAGGTGGTGCGGCTTCTTGTGTGGAGGAGGAGGAGGAGGAGATGAGTAGTGGTAAGGTTTCTTTGGTGGTGGTGGGGGTGGGGGAGATTTGTAGTGGTAAGGCTTCTTGGGTGGTGGTGGTGGGGATTTGTAGTAGTAAGGCTTCTTGGGTGGTGGTGGTGGGGATTTGTAGTGGTAAGGCTTCTTGGGTGGTGGTGGTGGGGATTTGTAGTGGTAAGGCGCCTTTGGTGGAGGAGGTGAATGTACTGGAGGAGGAGGAGGTGGTGAAATATAAGGGTTCAAATTAAAAAAAAAATCATATATGAAATGGATTTTAAAAATACACCCAAAACTCATTTACAACATAACAAAGAGGCTTTTTAACTTTTTTAACTTACAAAACTGCCATCGATTTCTTAAAACAAGCCCGATCCTAAAACCTCATTAAAAAACCCAAAATTCTCAATAGGGCATCAAAGTAATTTAATAATCAAAATTAAATTTAATAGGGCCAGATGTTATTCTTTGGGGTTTTTTTGGATTAGGAGGAGGTGAAGGGGGAGGTGGTGACTTGTAATGATAGGGAGGAGAAGCTGGTGGTGGAGGAGATGAGTAAGGGTAGTTTGCTGAGGTTTCTGATGGCAAACTGAGAGAAACTATAGCCACTAGGAGAGTGACCACAAGAGAAGTCACTGATGAAGATCCCATTTTCCCCATCTTTTTTGTTAAGAATGGGTTTTTGGTTTTCTGCCTCTTAAGCAAAGCCTCCCTCCCTTTATATAGCTTTGGTCTTTACCCTTAACTCTATGGTAATCATGCCAAGTTTCACTTGCCAATGATCAAATTATCTTAGTAAAAAACAAGATTAATGTTAAAATAACACTAATGGGCCAGCCTATGTTTGAACAGCTTATTAATTACAATATTTGACCAATGAAGCAGCCTTGACTGGATTTTGTTTAAGCCCCCACTTCTTAAAAAAATTTATATCTTTCTTAATGGAATAGAAGCTTCAAGGTAATTAAACACTAAAACAAGTCAGGAATATGTTAAGACTTCAGAAGGATGAATCCGCGATCTATTACTACGAAACAACATCATATCTTCAATTTAATTACACATATAGATCGTGTGAAGTTTTATAAAAAAAAAGTTACTAGTAGTGAAATCACTCATATTCTTCTTCGACAGAATAAACCTATTATCACCAAAGGGTGTGACCTTTTTTACTTGAAGGCAATTTAATGCAATAAGAGTACGTGGGGGCAGAACATGAAGCTTTATTCAATAAAAGTATAATATCTAAACCACAAGTCTTCCCTTGTTTGTGTAATATTTCTCACGGTACGTAGACAACTTTGAAAAGTGTGTGTGGTTGGCCTAACTTTCTATGATTTTTGCTCTACACACAGGGACCAGGCGGCTGCAACTCTCTCTCTCTCTCTCTCTCTCTCTCTCTCTCAAATGATCCAAAGCTTTAGTACGTAGGCTGTCACATTCGCACAGCTTTAATTAATTTTCTGGAATTTCTCTGACTCTGGAGGTTTAAGATAAGCCCATTTGCCTTAATCATACAAGTTAAGGACTAATTAATCATTTACAAATACGAACTAGTTGTTCCAAAACAATTACCGATGACTACAGATTAGAGGTCTTAGATTCAAATTTCCATGGCATTATAACTGTGTGTGAGAAATCTTCATCATCTCTAATTTCAACCATCGCATACTAGAAAAAGAAAAGATATATATGCTTTAAAAATTAGTGTGTGAATATGGGGGAAATTGGTCAATTTTGCAGCACATTTTGGCTAAAACAATATTTTCCTCACATATACATGTGCACCGTTTAAGATCCTTGAGAATTGGACCTAGTATTATATGGCTTTGGTTCTTCCTTTTTGCCATACTTTCTTGCTTTTTGTTTTTCTTGTTATTTTCTAGTGTTGCTTTGTTTGCCAAGTTGCTATAGAAAATGCATTTGTCGAATTTATCCTAATTGGTTCTGAGTCCAACAATGACAAGATGTGGATGATCATCGAACAGGCATACAATACTTCCTTTTCTTTTGCGTGTCTTCTGGATTTTAGCTCCTCTCCCTGCTCAGTCCCTCTCCTTGAAGTTTAAAAGTTTGTATTTTTCCTCTTATCTTATGCATATATACATGAATTCTTTCTGAAAAGTCTTCCCTTTTAAAGGGATCTCCATAAACACATTTCTTCCCTATGAGTTATTGTCTCCATAAGAATCCTATATGTAATAATATACTACACCAATTTGTTATGTAAGGACCATTGATTCAATTGATACGTATCCAAGTCAAATAGACTTATTTGGAGGGTTCTTACGTAGAATTTTCTTCGTATAAAAGATACCCATAATTGAGAGAAGGAGGTTCACACTCGAACTCTTGCCACTAATGTGTGAGGGTAAATGCTCTATCATTCGAGAAAAAATAAATATCTCTATACTCAACTTTGACCACTTTTTTTTATACAATACAATATATAAGCAATGATCCAAAATTACTTTCTGTCAAGAGAACGTTCCTTTACGTAACAATATTTATATTGACCCTGTCATCATAATATATGTATACCCATCCATATAAATTATAATTATCTGATTAAAGAAGCATTTTGTTATGGATCATATGGTACATACACATATAATTAGCTGACTAAACAATAATCGGGTTCATAAAATTAATTAGTTTTAGGGTTTTGATAATGATGATGATTAGACTAAAAAGTCTCCTCCCAATGCAATATCAGCAAGTCGTTTTATTTTATTTTATTTTCGTACCAGAACAAAATATATTATCTCCAAGACACCGACACGAAAATGAAAGCGTCAAAATGAATTTTCATAGGCTGGGAGAAATTATAATACTGGCTTTCGTAGACTGCATGAGGCATCCAAGTCAAGAGATCCAAGACAAAGGCATCCAAGTCAAGAGAGCCAAGTGTCTTGGATTGTTTGTGCATAAAAAACACAGAAGATATGCATTCATTCATTTAATATATAAATTATTTAGATTAGGCGTATGTGGTTTATGAATTTCAGCACTCCGGTCCATATGAATACGTGTCTGGTCTGCCCCTGTTGATGTTTTGTGAAGGATTTTTGAGTCCTGGACAGACTTTTCAAACGGGATGGATGTAGACTCTTTTTTGCTACTTAAAGCTAAAGCATCTCTCTGTTGCAAATAATTTCTTTTTCGAGTAATTTTTCAATGCGATCGTAACGGAGCTACATAATATTTATCAATTTTCTTTAACGTATGCATGTCAATATGAGTAATTTTTCGTTGCGATCAAAACATAGCTACGTAAAGTACGTATATTAATGTCAATCTTTATATTATAATACGTGAATTATTAACGTTCGCATTTCACTATCACCGGACAAAAAAAATTCATATTTTTTTCTTAACATTGTTAACATGTTAGGCGTTTATTTTCGTTTTGGGGATTTAAAAATGCTAAATGTCGGGCATATTTCTAGGATGTTAGGCATATTCTGCTCAAGATTCCGTGAAAAGATTGAAAGCTTGAATTTTTTATGGTCTGAAGATGAAAGAAAGAAGATTGAAAGCTTGATGAATTGATGCAATTGACATACATACAGTGCCACGTGGATCATGTGGAATTTATCTATTTTACCCTCCCAAAACACAAACACGAACATGATCTGTCAGTGAGTGCATGCATGGAGAAAGAAAGTATCCAAAGTCGGACATAATTAAAGGAGTATTTTTAAAAAGTACTTTTGTTTTCTGATTGAAGGATTGGGACCCACACAGTACATGAAGGCTTCAATCTTTGCTTCCATGGTGAACAACATCTCACATTTTCAATTCTGTACAGCAGCCTCAAAAGCAAGCAATGGCCTTATCATGTTGTCATTCTAAAACCAGGGAAAAACAAATCCTTTGGAAATTGGAAATAATGGAAAAAGTAATTTAAGATTTTGTTTTTTTGATGTGTCCTCATGTAATAATTCACGCATGTTTTGGGTTCTTACATTGTTATAATTAAGTTTTGTTCATTCAGACACTAATTATGTTTAATGATTCAGGTAGTGTTTGCATGCGTAGGCTTCTCTATAACAAATATATGTCTACCTAAATCAATCTCCTAAATCCTGTTTTACTAAAAAGTTTGTATGAAACAGGGGATAGCATTGTTTTTTTATTCTCGGTCAATCATAGACTATTATGTGAAAAAATTATCACGCATAGCATAACGTGATTGGCTGGAAATAGCAAAAAAATGTTATCTCCATTTCATGTAAGTGTTTTTCCTATTTTACATCTTTGGCAGGTCATAATTTCACCCATGGCCATGGTCGTGGTAGATGTGGAAATCATACGGGTAGAGGGTAGAACTTCAAGCTAAGTTCATGAAAGAGGAAATGGTTATTCAAACAATAATTTTTTTTTAATAAAGGAAACTGAAAACGATAGTTAATCTTAATTGGCTATGTTGAATGTTGAATGTTTTCACTGCCACAAACCAAGTAAAAAAAAAGAAAAGAAAATGTCGGTTGTAGAAAGTCCAAAAATTAAACCAGTATTATGCCAAGAATTGATTGGATCAAATACAATTGTTTATTAACTAACATTTGAGTTAGTGGTAGTTGTCTCCACTTAGTTAAGGAATGTCTCAGATTCAGCTCACATAGATGACGAGAACAATATATATTTGCGATAAGTTCGACACAACTGATAACTAACCTTTGAGTTAGTGGTAGTTGTCTCAACTTAGTTAAGGAATGTCTCAGATTCAGCTCACATAGATGACGAGAACAATATATATTTGCGATAAGTTCGACACAACTAATTTCATTATGGTGGTGTAGCCTTGTCGGACAAAACTTACATATATCCCTAGTAAATTTGTTATTTGAATGAAATAGAATCAATTAATCAAATCCAGTAAGTGTGTGTTTTTCCTGTGCTCTCCTCTCCCAAACTTTGGGGGTACCTCCTAATAAAGTAATTTTTGTGTTTTGGCTGCACCGTCATGTTAATGTAGTGCCAAATGTAGTAATACCAAATATTTGGAATCATGGACATCGAATTTACTGACAAACCCAATTGGACCCGAGTGATATAAGCTTCTCTTTGTTTTGTTTTTTACACTTTGGTAGGTAACCATACTTTTTTGTTTTTGTAAAACTTTATTTTATTTATTTATACCCCGGGAAGGAGGACTCGATCGTGGTGAGATTCCTTGCATAAAAAAAAATATAGAGAACTAACTACTATATTTTATCAATAGTCACGAGTATTTTTTTGGTATGCACGTTACACCGTCACATATTACAATACTAAAATATAAACTTATCATCCACTTATATTTTATTAATTAGTAATATTACGTCACGGTGTGGCATTGTTTAGAAACAAAAATTTCTCACATCACCGCACCATCCTTTGTCTCTCAACCATAGTTAACGCTGCATTAAATACCCATCAAATAAGAACAGTAGACCTGGGCCCTATGGAGGAAGAAATACCAAAAGATGACTTGGAAATATACCAAACCCAGACCATGCTTCCATCTAATCCAACTTCAAATTCTGAACCTATTCCATGCAACGACTTAATGCTGTGGGGGCAGCCCTACAAGTTGCAACATCTCTTTCTAGTTTACCCTTTTCTTCATTTTTCATCACAACTCTTTATTTAGCCAACAGTCATATTCGAACGAAATGGAAGCAACCCTCATTGCTTAGACATTTTCCTGCTTCATGAAATCAAATAACCTCATTGCCCTAAACCAACTTTTCCCCCACCCCTTCTCTCCAATTTCAAAAAGGAAGAAAAGGACTAATGGCACCAAATGAAACCCACCAGGCCACATGGAATGCAAGTAATGACACCAATGAGACTTGCTCTCCTACCAAACCTAGCCCAGTTTCCCTACAGGCTCTACATCATCATCTAGGGTTTTAAATCAGTGTTAAGAAGAAAGAGGATCTATTTACAAATGCCCAAAATGTTGTGCCAAATTCATGGTAGTTGAAAACCAATTCATATTCCATTTCCTTTTTTTTTATGTTTACACAAGCGATATTGGAGAGGGGACAGTCGAATGCAGGATCTTAGATGCAAGGGTAACTGCTCTTAACCACTACAAGCGCCTTGCTTTTTTTGGCTTTTTTCATGCCAAGGAAGATGGAAGGGTCTAGCAACATAGGATTATGAGTCACAAATCACAACCTTCATTGAAGAGGCTAAGATCTTTCTTTGTAATAATTGAGACAGAGCTTGAAGCCCATGTGAGGTGTACAGAAATTACAGACTAGTGAGCAGGACACTGGGCTAGTGGCTTAGCATTGAGAGGATCTATAGCAAAAGGAATAACTTACTCTCTACATACTGTTGTTGGCACCACAAATACTTACTCCAAAGGGGGAAGAGTGGATCAAATTTCTAACACTCAAAACATGGCCATGCATTGTCTTTTCTCAGCAATTGATTTCAGAGGATAAAAAACACTCTTTGAAACTGACCATGATGCTCTGTGAGCTCTTCTCTAGACAACGCAAGTTACAATAGAAGACAAAACTTTATGGTCTCTGCAACACTTTGACAGAATAGAGTCCAAGTTCATAGACTTGGTTTCTTCGTTAAGGTCACAGAAAACATATAAATATGATATCTATAAAAGGAGAAAAACTTAGTTGCAACGAGGATAACATTATTTTGCTATCTGCAGCTAAAAATACACATGAAAGAGTTATCACGTGTGTCATAATGCTATTGGCCGGGGATAGCAAAACAATGTTATCCCCGTTTCATGCAAGTGTAGGATTACTGCAAATCCCTATGAAAAAAACAAGGAAACAAAAATTCAAAGTGGTGTGGTGCTCAAGGGAGAGTCAGCTCCCAAGATCTTAAATCCAATTGTAAATCCTCAGCTAGACCTTGGCCACCTTTTGGACAAGGATCGGAAAATCTGCAAGCACCCCTAATTTTAAAAATCCAACTCTTGGCCCATTAGGCTTGCAACATTCAAACGATTCTCAGTATCCTTTATGGAAGTCAGTGCTCCATGTTGCACTTACATAGCTCAAAGTATTTCGTGTTCAATTTTCCAGATTCTTCCCCAGTTCAATGTGGTGGTCCATTCTTCTTCATATGTATCCCCACTACAAGACAGAGTCCTTTTTCTGAAAATGCAAAACCGCAATTGTTCACTCGGATCAGATGTGCATCTGTCAATCCATGCTATTAGCATGAAGTTCAAAACGTCGAATGCATTCATCCAAACCAGTCAAACTTTATAATTCAATTGCCATAATGTGTCAAAAGGAAGAAGACATTCAGAATCCCTTATCTACAATAAGAATATAACACTTCTTTAAGAAATTGGGTAGAAATGTAAATGCAAAATTAGATATCTGTGTTTAATTACATAACTATGAAACTTTTCTTGATTTCACTACTTAGATACTGTGCATTTCAAGTACTTACAATTAGTGCCCAAGCCTGAGCAATTTGACATTGTATATTTGGGGTACAATGTGGTTACCACTCCAGAAAGAAGCATACATATAGGCAATGTATAAAAGCTAATGCAATCTGCATTACTTCAACATAGATGTCTCTCATTACCCAATGCCTATTCACCTCTTACTACGGGATCCAGGTCCAGATCTTGGACCCGGGAACCGGGAAAACTGCAGCCGCAAGTAATTAGAATCAGGACTGTGTTCATCCATTTCATAACCTGTGAATCCAACCATAACGTCAGCATCTACCAGCATTTCAAAACCACTACTAGCATGGGAAAATAAAAAGACCAATGCAGCTAGTTCTACAGGTTCTGAACTTAGGGCTAGCTATCACAACTTATGATTGCAATCTTAAATTGCCTCACCACTACTCTGTACACCTATTATGCCTGGAAGAATATTAGAATAAATCACCATGTACATGGTTGAATAAGTTACTAATAGCAAATAGCATTTAAGAAGTTATAAGGGAAAAAAGTAAAAAAGAAAACAGAAAGAAGGATTAAGTTTCTTTGACAGTGATAACCACAAGGTTGAAGACGAGCAAAAGCAATCACCTTGCAAGGCACTCAGAGCAGTTGCTGCATAGGCTGGACTTTCAAAGTCCACAAAACAAAGGATAAGAGGATCCCCACCACGCTGCATTATGGATAAACCAGAATATATGTGTGAATACTAATTTCATACTTCCAAAAAGGTAAAACCAAGTAATACAATGAGAATCCCAAATCAGAGTAAACAAGAAAAACAAAATGACCAAGAAAAATACGTGCTTAGAACAATCCACCACCCACATACATGTTTGGACTCTTTGCTCACAAGCCTCACTTCTTTATAGCCCACAAAAGGACGAAAGATATCTTAAAGCAATGTAAAGGATGAACAATGTGAAAACCATTGAGTTAAACAATTAGATGGAAAAGGGAAAGATCAAGTTAATTCTTGGGCAGAATGAGAAAGTCATCAAGGATACGAGCTACTTCTCTCTTTGTGCTGTCAGGAGGAAGTCCTTCAACATATAAAGTGTTGGAAGCGTCTGGAGGTAAATGAGCTGTTTCACGTCCAGGCCTAGCCATTGCATCGACTGGGAGCTGATTGGAAAAATTCATATTTCGACCATTTGTTATTAGATCAGAAGCAATAGGTCCAGGATGACCCATCACAGAATGTTCAGCCATTGGAAGGCCAACCATTCCACCACCAACAGCCCTTCCCAATCCAGTTCCACCAAAAGTACTGGCTTCTCCAGAAGTATGTGAAGACATTTGCTTCAAAAGGAAGTAGTATAAATGCTTAGTACAAAAACAGAGAGATGTGTCATAAAGGCACTGTTTCAAATGCTCAAGAAAGTCACCACATTCTGAAGATAGTGGTCATATTCTGATCCAATTGATTTTGTATTCTTTAAGGCCCTAGGATCACCAAAATCATCATCTCGTGCCAAATAACTATGCATCTCATGACCTGAATACAGGCCAGGAGCTGCAAGGTCTGCAAAAGGTTAGTCCATAATTTCAGTGCTAAACTCCAAAACTATTAAACAAGGAAAGAAGCCTCCAAAACAGCAGATTGGAAGAGATTTTAAATCAAGAACTATATCGAGAAACATTAGAGAGATGCAGGAAGATACCCCTTCTAACGGTTAAAACCTATTATATTTAGTTTGCAGATTTAGTCCCAAAGTGGGGAACTACAAATATCAGTACCAACAACTATGTGGTGATTAAACTAGTAAAACTTCTTTTGAGGTTGAAAACTACAAACAGAAAATACCAATTGAAATATTTAGTTACAAATATACGAGGCTATGCTTTTTTATGAGTGACTAAAGAATAATAATAATTCAACAAAAGAAATAACTAAATAAGAAAATGAATTGGTATCTAACTAAACTTATATCATATGATATGCATCAATTTATATTAGTCTATTACATTTATATCACAATAGTTGCATCATAAAATATGTATAGACCATCTCATTGCCATCATTATTGAAGAATAGCATTGGGATGGTACACTGACCGCACTTAAAGAACAGCATGATCCTACTTGATGCCATTCCAAATAATTGGAGTTTGGTTGGGGTGGGGGAGGATCCATTCTTAAGTACCTTGTAATGTTATTGGAAACTTTAACTGATTTTGTATTACTTTTCATTATCAAATAGGTCTCAACAGATGAAGTTACACAAACTATCAACATAACCTACCAGTTTTCTTCACCTTGAACATAATTTAACAGTGACTGTTAAAACTGCCTCCTAAATGGGAAATCATTCAAAAGTTGCTCTAATACCAAATCCA
Organism: Prunus avium; assembly: GCF_002207925.1. Next base: position 63,449 of record NW_018922680.1, read on the forward strand.
ATAAATGACAGTGCTCAAGAATAATGGATTTAAGGGAAAAAAAAAACCAGAGTGAATAATTATGGTCTTGTTTTAAAGAAAAAAACCAGCTCAATAGAAAATAACAGCAGTCCTCTGGCAGGAAAAAATTCCACAAATGATACATTATTATATGCAAGCATACTGTCGACCATTATTCTTGTAAGATATAGGGCCGGGAGTAAGCACACATGGAACTTTTTCAACCCTTGAATGCCAAAAACAATCGACATCACTAGAAAAATTTCTTAGGAAAAAGTGAAGATCGTAATTTGGATGATGAAATCACGTAAGTCATGATGCCACCTAAGTTTCTATTGTACTCGCAAAACAATAATTCCCGGACTTTAACAATTTGTCTTCTATGTATGAAGGGATCAAAGGCCCAAAAACCATTTCATTGACTTAAACTTAGTTACAATCCAAGTTCAGAACCTAAGCTAGCTTTCATGTTATTTGAAGAAGGACGTCTATCCTGATCCAAAAATTACCAGGGTGAAGGGAAAGGTAAATAATTAAATCGTCTTTGGTTTGATGAGCAAGAATAGTGGATAATGACTCGTCCACTTCAGTAAACAACTCCATTTCGCTTCCCTGATATTCTCTATGACGGTGAAGGCTTAGTTTAGTTATTACACTATCTTACTGCCAATCTTTGCATGTTCATTACTCGTTCCTTGATTTTATATAGAAATGGCAAACTAAAACCTCCACACACACAGAAACCGCAACGATAGTTTACTTGAAACCCATTAAGAGTATGCAATCATCGACTCTGTAACACAAAATATAAGATGAATTTTATCATTCCAACACACAAAGAAACCCACTGATCAACCAAGAAAATTGCCCACATTTATAATACAAGAAATAAAATTTAAACGATTTGATGAAGAAGATCAATAATTCAAGCCAATGCACGAAAGCACAAACAAAATCACAGTTTATAATCACACAATTCAAACCAAATGGAACAACTAATTAAAGAAACTCCATTCGACGTTACCAATGTTCTGAAAAAAAAAAAGAGGGCGTACCATAGTCAGAACGAGGTCGTTTATGCACGCCACCGGAGGGACCCAGTTGCCGCTGCCGGTTCCAGGGGCCGCCCCTCATTTTAATTTACCTGCAATTTGTATTTAATAGACGGAATGGTGAGGAATTTCAGACAAACAAAATCGTAACAAAAAGAACTAAATTTAAAAATATAAATAAATAAAAAACCCTAATTTGATAGAACCTTGTTGTTGGCGATTACGAAAACCGCAAAGCGTAAGCTTTTTCCTGCTACAGCTTTGCTGGATTTAAATTTTTCTGTATTTATTTGCAGTTTCTTTTCGGGCAGAAACCTCCTGCTTGTTCGAGTGTTTTGACGTCGAAACTCGCCGACTCAGTTCGCGTGTGTATCGGTTCATGTTGATTCGCCGTGGGAGGGCTCATATGTTTTCCCTGGACATCGAATAGAACTACGCCACGTGCTTTCGAGTACACTTGGAATGCTCTGGTTGGCCACATAAACATAAACTGAGGAGTGGAGCCTTTCTTTATCGGGTCCTTCTTTTTCCTTTTTCTGGTCCCGGAATAGCCTTTCGGTTTTTGGTCCATGTGCTATGTGAAATTTCGAATTTCTTTTCTTGCGGAATTTTTTTGTTGTTGGTGATTTCACTAATTTAGCATGGATTTTTTACACACTTTGATATCTATCCTGCAAGTACGGGTATCTATCCCGAATACAATATCATGTTTTGGTTTGGTTTATTTTTGACAAAATTCACGGATGAAACCAAACCAAACTAAAAAAATCAATATAACAGTTTGGTTCGTCCGATTTGGGCCAAAGCCCAATTTTCTTTCCTTTTGCATTTTTTCAACATTATTAGCCTAATTAGAGCACTTCCACCCCAAAGGACAAGGGCAAGGCAAATGCAAGGCAAGGTTTGTAACTATTCAGGGGAATAGTGGCAGCCTTGCCTTTTTTATTTCCACTCTAAAGGGCAAGGGCAAGGGCAAGGGCAATGACAATTACTATTTGCTTTAATTTATTTTCTATTTTTTATACTTAATCCATTAATTTTGATAAGCTTTCGGATAAGATTTTCAATTGCCACGTGTCACTATTTATTATAAAATTCTCACCAAAAATTTCAGATAACATTTTTGGATAAAATTTTCGGATAAGATTTTCGGTTGCCACGTGTCCATATGTTGTTATAACATTCATATATTAAATTTCAGATAAGATTTTCCTGAGTTGTCCACGCGCCTCCAACTTTGATGGAAGAGGCCATCTATTTTTTGATACAAATGGAAAGTAGTAGAAAAATTTAAGTGGAAAGTAAAAAATATTGGAAAGAGAAGAATTTGTATGAAGATTTGGTGTGGAAAGTGAATAATATTATTAGGTATTTATAGGGAAAAAAATCCATAATTTTTTGGTATTTTTTAAAAAAATATTCGATTTTTTTTTTTTTGCAATTTTTTAAGCCAAAAAAATCACATCCGTCGGATTTCTCAAAAAAATTTGATCCAAGCGTTCGAGAAGGGCCAGTGGCTTCTTCCCCTTGGTTTCTGTCAGCGCTGGCATCAGTCGTGATGTCACGCTGACATCAACAGACTTCGGCCAACAGCCCAGTCGATTTTTGCCCGTGGGCTTGCCCGGGTTGGTGGGTCCCACCCCTTGCCCAGGCTGGACCTTGCGCGCTGGAGGGGGGTTTAGGGCCTGGCTGCTATTTGCTCGGGCTGGGGGCTTGTGCTGGAGGTGCCCGTACAACTATAAAAATCACAACTTGTTACATATTTTTTTTCATTTTCTAGCATATCAAACCATTATAAAACTCAACATGCCATAAAACTTCAAATGTCAATAACTAATATAATCACAATTTAAATATCAACAAATACAAAGGTCCATCAAACTTCATATTTAGGCCAACGAATAAAAAAAAAATCCATATTTATTGTTGAATTCACTTATAATTTGGTGGGTTATGCTCTTCTGTTTCTCACTTAGCAATTTCAAACAACCTAGGCTCTCATTGAGAGCCCTATTTGTCTTGAAATGCGGCAAATTGGAAATATGCTCAATAGTGGGAAATATTATGATCATCTTCCTAATTTGAGGTAAACTAAAGCTTACTTTTTGAAAGACTTTGGTGGATTTTGGAACAACGTCGGAGGAACTAGATCTCATACCTAATATTTTGATATGTGCTCAGTTCATAAGAGATGAAGTTGTTGACCATGAGAAACCGTATGGAGCCTAGTTTCAAGAGGATGTACTAGGTCCCGAGTATCGTCGGCCCAAAGGTCATCATCTTGATCCAGCCCCGGGGACGGACTTTAAACCCTAAACTAGTGTCGCCCGAAACGACAAGGTGGATTGGGTTTCTATCACTTGCAAGCTTTTCATCTTGCCATGTTAGCCAAATAGGTTTTGCGGATACACCATTGCCCAACCTCCTTAGTGACTTACTTACTTAAAGGCCAGGATGGGAATGTGCTTAAGGCTGAGTTGGACACTCCCCTTCTTATGTATGGCTTAGTTTATGGAAGTCAAGGATTGTGCTAGAGCGAGGTTCTCGTTGGCATGTTGGTGATGGTGCCCATGTACGCATATGGAAAGATAGGTGGTTGCCTACACCTAAGTCGTTCAAAGTTACTTCTCTACCACGAATGGGTCTAGAAAATGCACCTGTAAGTATGCTGATTGATTACAATATGAAGCAATTGTGCTTTGAGGTGCTTATGGATCTTTTCGTTGCTTCTGAAATGGCCACTGAGCTACGTCTCCCTCTGGACCTTCTTTTGTTGTACTATAAGAAGCATGGTGATCTCACTGTTGGTAGTGCCTATGAGGTTGCTAGGACTTACATATTAAACATTGATGGGAAGGGCTTATCTGCTGCAGTCTTTGTGGAGGTTCCCACTCAGGCTTGGCAACGTCTTTGGTTTGCAGGTGCCACCGAAAGTCCGCATTTTTGCCTGGCGGGTCTTGCTTGACATTCTGCCTTCTCAAGCACGACTTTAAAGAATAGGTATTTCATTTTTTGGGGTGGGTGTCTGATGTGTGGTGAGGAAATTGAGTCATTGACTCATTTGTTCATAGGGTGCAATTTTGTTCAACCCATTTGGGAAGTTGGTCCTTTACAACGTAGTTGTATCTCGGAAGCTATTGATTTTCACACTTGGATTGCGTGAGTTTTGTTGGAGTCTTCTGTGGAGGACAGGGAGTTGTTCATCATGGTGCTTTGGGCTATTTGGACTGAACGTAATTCAGTTTTGTGGACGAGGTAGCGACGTTTTCCCTTTGAGGTCCTTTGCTTCGCGCTGCAGGTGCTGCATTAGTTTCGGGACCATTCCCCCTTGCGCTCTTTGCCACTGTCCCTGGCCAAACGGAAATGGCATAAGCCTTCCTTGGGGGCCATTAAGATAAATGTCGATGGGGTGTTCAATATGCATACTAGGCACGGGGGAGTTAGAATTGTTGTTCACGATGATACGGGGATGTTCGTGTTGGGGACAACTTAAGTGATCCTCTCGGTTGCTTCTGTTGATCATGCTGAAGTGCTGGCTTTTCGAAAGGGGCAGATTCTTGCCCAAGCTCGACACCCAGACTTGGTTGTGATTAAGGGAGATGCTTTTGTGGTGGTCAATTCTCTACTATGGCTTGGGAAAGATTGCTCCACACTAGGGGACCTTATTGAAGATTGTAAACTTTTAATGGCACCGCTGCCAAATGTTTATATTGTTCATGTCTTTCGTAAGGCTAATCATGTTGCCCATAGACTAGCTCGTTATGCTTTGGGTTCGCCAGACTCACGTTCTTGGTATGGGGATGTCCCTGACATCATCTAAGATGTTTTGGTTAACGATCTTTTGTAGTTCTTATTATCAATAAAATGCATCGCTTTTCCTCAACAAAAAAAAAAGGATTAAATTATGTGAGTAATTTTTTTTTTATTCAACTGTGAGCAATGGCGGATCCAGAACTCTCGAGTCATAGGGTCATAGTGTAAAAATGTCCAAAAAAATTTAAGATAAACTGTTGAGGCATTTTTTAGGACAAATGAGTCATTTCCTATCCAATTATTTAAAACTAATGTAAAACTAATAATAAATTTTTGTAAAAAAATACAGACAAACACGCACACTAATACTCTAGCATTAACCCCAACCTACCCTAGAAACCCTATGTCTAATACCCAAAAGAAGAAGGGTTTTTGAAGACTTTATGCATATTTGCTAGGATTTCATTGTGCATATTTGCAGCTTGCACAGAGGTAGAACCGTGTGAAAATTGGAGTGTGGAAACATGACATTTTCATGTGTTGTTTCCTGGTTTGAAGAAGGAGCAAGGGATAAATTCAAATATGTTGAGGCTTCAGGAATCGAAGGGAACTCCATTTTTTATTGATTTCTATTTCTGTTTTATTTCTAGTTTGCTTTTGTTTTCAGATTGAAGGACATCCTGGTTTAAATAATAAGGAAAGCATCATACAACGTCCTTGAATAACAAAAGCATATTGGGATCTCATCCTTTGTTCCCAGAACCCATGTTTTCTAGCTTTCCACCTTTACCCACTTAATTATAAAAAAGAAAGAAAAAATAAAGAAGGAAAAGAAAGGAAAAAAAAAATAACAATATCAATTAAAAAATTATTTATCAACAACAAAAATAAAACAATATCAATTAACAATAACAAAAATATAACCAAAAAAAAATAAATTGGGGGTTTTAGATGGAAGTATCAATGCTGGAGAAGATAGAAGGATACTTGGGCTTTTTTTTTTTTTTTTTTTTCAGCCTTGGCCCAAAACGACGCCGTTTTGGCCAAGTCATTTAACAATATCAATTAACAATAACAAAAATATAACCACACAAAAAAATTTGGGGGTTTTAGATGGAAGTATCGATGCTGGAGAAGATAGAAGGATACATTGGGCATTTGTTTTTGTTTTTGTTTTTTTCTTCAGACTTGGCCCAAAACGACGTCGTTTTGGCCAAGTCATTGAAAAAAATTTCCCTTGCCCAAAACGACGTCGTTTTGCCTAGGTTACTTTTTTTATATATATATAAAATAAAAAAAAGACAGGTGTGCTATGCTACCCGCACAGCTTTCTCCTTTAGCCAATTTGTCGAGCACTTGGTGTGTAGCTCCAAGAGGTCGCACCAGCAGCTCCAAGAGACCTCCAAGCCTATTTCCATGGCTTCCAAGAGATTGTGCGACCCCACTGACCCTACTGTGGCTTCACCACTGATTGTGAGTATATTTATTACCAAGTTTACTGGTATTTCTCTTCACCACCCCTATTGATTAATAATAATTTTTTAAAAAATATTCAGTGCTAAATCCAGCCAATAAATGCATTGTTTAGGATATATAATGGGTGTACCTTGTTCTAAAACTGAGGGGATGAAAAGAAGAGAGTATATATAGAGAAATAGCCATAGCAATGTTCTCATTGCTTCTTCTACTTGTTCACCATTCTTATTAATATTTATGTCTATTTATAGGCATAATATATACATATAATATTACACAAATATTAAGTTTGCATACATATTGATAGCATAATGGGGTGAGTCATTCAGTAGGTATTGTTGGGAGGAAAGCATATGTGGCATCCACTTTAATCTTATTGATTTACAACACTCCCCTTTGGATGTCCACCATGCATGGAATATGCCTCATTAAAATCCTTGCCAGTAAAACCTAATGGGACAAAAAAACTGGTCGAAGGGAAAAAGAGTACATAACCAAGTGTAACATAAAATTCTATGTATATAACACGACATGTGTGTGACACTGCCTCGTTAAAACCTTGCCAGGAAAAACACAATGGGACAAAAACCTGGACGAAGGAAAAAGAGTATAGTGTGTGAAGATTTTTATTGATGGCACGCTCCCCCTGATGCTTGCAAAATATCCTTAAGCCATACTGTTGACTATCTTTCTAAATGTCGTAGTTGGTACTGCTTCCGTGAGTCAATCTTGTAATATTGTGGGATGCTCCCCCTATAGAATTACCCGCTTGATGTATTTATACTTCTTTGATGATCCAACATAAATGATATTGCTCTAACATTTGTACTTCATGGAGTTATCTTCGATAATGCCTGTATAAAACTTGTTGTTGCAGCATTATTGGAGGATCCATATGTGTTTTCATTCATCTAATCCCTGTTAAGGTTAGAGTAATACAGAAAAATATCTAGGCTACTTTCATAAGCCTTTCACTTTATACAATGGCTTGATTTTCATATGCTCTCTAATATCAAATGAGCTCATAATTATAATGATAAGAGAATTAAATATTTATTTGGTATAATCAGTCATTCATACATATTCTTGTATGTTTTGAGAACAATTGCATCTGCTATTCTTCATAGGCTCTCCGGGAGTCTAAATATTTCTCATAACTTCGAACATTTGAATACGTTGCAACGTTTTTGAATTTTGAATTCAATCAAAGTACTCTTTGAGGCAATTTATTCATTTCAAATTGATTGAGTACTTACACTGAGCTTCAAGCTCTACATTGAGCGTCAGGCTCTATACTGTGCTTCACACTCTTTCTCTTCTTCTAGATTTCTTTGTGCAATTTATATATTGCATGGCACATTATATCTCTTAGGATTTATTCCGTTGGATTTTTCAGGAAATCGCTTCTGGCAATATGTTTCATACACTTCATAATCTTTATAGATTTTTAATCTCAAATTCTTTTATTAAATCAGGGGAAGCCTTTGTAAACTCTTCAAGAGTTCTAACAAAATTCTTCATATATATACTGTAATGATGATAAACTCATTTCCAAATTTTTGATTATTTATATATCCCTTTTGTAATAGATATTTATTAAGATGATTATACCATATTCTTCCACAATACTTTAATCCACACAAGGATCATTGCAAGCCATCATATTTTAAATCATTTGCTTCAGGCATTCTGAATCCTTATCCTTCAGGAATTTTCATACACATGAATATGCAATACATAGCTGCTTATGTTTACCATCATAATCCCAAGTCTTTATTGGGAAACGTTGTGTCATATCATCAAATGATTTATTTCACTTCATCTCAAATACCAATTTGTAACATATACATTTTCATATCCTTTTGATGTTTTAACTATAGGTTCAATCATTGCACTTTTTCTAGAAATATTCAACTTTACTGGACTGCCTCTTCTAGTTGGCCAATCTTTACATTTGTCTACAATTATAACAAGTGGTGCAATTTCATCATGTATATAGCCCTTGATAACTTTAGTACGTACTATAAACCAATATATCATCAATTCGTGATTCCACGATCCACATGTGCATGCGCATGCATAATTTATAAGCATCTCATTGCTTTCATTATTTTCTGGTACTAGTGCCACTTCAGAGGCTTTCATTGTCACTTCATGGACAAATATATATTCTAAGATGTATAATTTATAGAATGTGGATCATAACCTTTTCTAGAGCGTTATTTTGAATAGGGCTTAAACTTTGCAATTAATCTTCACTTTTGAGGAGTTAAGTCTTTGGAACCTATAGATCTGTCATGCTTCAGGCATCCAACAGCTTTTATGGGGAGTTCAGTTTTGCAATCTATAAATCTATCATGCTTCAAGCATGCAACAAATTGGTCATTAGTAGTCACTTATTGTGTGTCTGTATATGCTTCTTGCATTTGATATGCTTATTCTAAGATGTATAATTTATAGAATGTGGATCATAACCTTTTCTAGAGCGTTATTTTGAATAGGGCTTAAACTTTGCAATTAATCTTCACTTTTGAGGAGTTAAGTCTTTGGAACCTATAGATCTGTCATGCTTCAGGCATCCAACAGCTTTTATGGGGAGTTCAGTTTTGCAATCTATAAATCTATCATGCTTCAAGCATGCAACAAATTGGTCATTAGTAGTCACTTATTGTGTGTCTGTATATGCTTCTTGCATTTGATATGCTTCTGGTCATTTGACTTACAATCCTTTTTGTGTCTGAATATGCTTATGGCATTTATCTTCTATACCAATTTGTTTGATGAGACAATAATAAATATATTTCATAATCATTCATGTCGTTCTTTGTTCTTTCAAGAACTTCCATAATCATTCACGTCGTTTTATGTTCTTTCAGGAACAACAAATTCTACCCCTAACGACGTGAAAATAGTCTCATAAAAAAAAATGACGCCATTAGTGTCATAATTTTTGTCCTTCTGGGAGTTTATTCTATGCAAGGTATTATCAATATATTCAACTTGCAATCTTTAGAATTTGCATTGTATTTAATAATTCATGAATGAATACATATCAAGATGATCCAAGCCATTCTTCTAGAACGGTCTTTGTAGAATTTGTTCTTCTCGAACAATGTTCTTCTGGAACAGTCCTATCTATTCATTTGGTCACCACCGAAGATAGCGTACAAAATATCAAAAATACTAATAAGAGTACTGTTGGCGTTGCAAATCTCACGGCCTAATGTTCCGGGCCGAAGGGATCTGCGTCAACACGGGTCATCCCTCTTTGGTGTGGTGCGATTGTGCGCGGGCGTGCCATCACGGTTTACCGTGCGTTTGAGGGTGATGCGATTGGGTGAATAGATGAGTTGTGCGCCTGTTTTGAGTCTGACTTCTAATCATAGCAACTGTGGCCGAGAGAGGAACTGATCTCGGCCGTCATGTTCACGGCCTGAGCTACAAGGCCGTTGATGGTGGGTTTCTAGGTGGTGCTCCGGCGCGTTGTCGGGTGGCAACGGTCGTATGATATCTGAGATGAACGAAAAGATAACAAGGATGGTGCTCCGGTGCCTTGAAAATCAAGGGTCGTATGATATATTGATGAATGGATTTTCCTACAAACTATCACTACTCCTAAGAAAGCTAGTAAAAGTATTGAAATTGCATTACAAGAGGATAAATGACAGGAAAATATAATCTGCTCCGTGGGAGGCTTGTGTTTTGGTGTTGAACCCTTTAAATGTAGTTGGAGCCCGGTATTTATAGGGAAGGTCCTGAGAA
>NW_018922681.1:5646-29557 GCF_002207925.1 Prunus avium
TTCATTTAGAAGGGACGACCTATTTTATACAAACACAGTCGTGTGTATGTATATACTACGTCTTTAAATAAATAAAATACGACGTTATTAATATTTACTACGTCTTATATATTTACATAACCGACGTGGAAAATATGTTAGGCTCATGACTTACGACATATTTATTTCTATAAACGACGTAGTATGTGATATACAACGTCGTGATCATGTAAAAGACAGCCGTGTTTCTCTATTTATACGTCGTCTTTAGTAAAATAATAGTCGGCTAATCCATCCAAGACGTCGTATTTTGTAACGTTCAGGTTCGATATCTGTCCTTTTAGACGTCGGTATTATTGTACTGAAGTCATGTTATTTGTAATTACATGTCGGCTCTTTATCCTTCTCCGACGTGATATCGTTAATAACTGTTTCACAATAACGTCGTCTTTTTTCACTTTTAGTTCGCTTTTAGACGTCGGTAAATTCAATGCCGTCGTTGAATGCTCCAAGACAATTTTATGGCAACAGACGTCTGTTTTTCACAGTTTTATAAGGACCGTCGTTTTATAATAATGGGATCATATTTAGAACTTGGTTTAGACATTTCTTCAAACAGGTTGGCTCCCAAATTAAAAGCCTGGTTAGCTTACAAGGAGAAAAGAGAAGATTCTATTACAAATCAAATAGATGTTTTTATATATTTATCAACGTAAGTTCATTACAGGTATACTACTTTGATAAACCATATAAACATAAGAAACCCACTCATCGGAACTGGTCAAGAAAAACAACCGCCAAATATGAAGAATCTGCCATGTATAGGAATTATGAAAACTAAAATTCCAAAATTAAGAAAGGGAAACAATGTTGTTGGACTAACCATCTTAGAAGAATTAATCAAATAGTGAGAGAAGTTCGCCTGAAATTTACGTTGTCAATGATCGGAGATTTACATGGTCGATGGTCGAAGGTTTACGCTGCTGGTTATCAGAGTTATGTTGTCACATCCCAGATCGCTTTGCCGTAGCACGATATTGTTCGCTTTGGGCCCCCCGTGCCCTCACGGTTTTGTTTCTGGGAACTCACGAGCGACTTCCTAGTGGATCACCCATCCTAGGATTGTTCTAACCGAAACTCGCTTAACTTCGGAGTTCCTATGGAATTAGAAGACAGTGAGCTCCCAAAAGGCCTCGTGCTAGATGAAGATGGGCATGTACATATAAGGCACATCACCCCCTCTCTGTTGGTCGAAGTGGGATGTTACATAGGTTGTCAAAAGAAGAGGTCTCTCTAAGAGAAGAGCATGACCTGAGTTAAAAGGGCTTGGGTTTAAAGAGTTGAAAAGAGTTGGAAAAAAAAAACATGTGTCTTTTTGTAAAGAGGCCATGTCGCATGTGGAGGAGGAAAGGCTCCTGATGTATCAAGAGCGAAGAAATATCCTTCTAATATTATAGTTGAGGTCAAAGTTACGTATAAAAGTCAAAGCAAGCATTGTGTTGTGTGGTTCCAATTTTCAATCCTATGCGACATGGTCCTGCAGATTTTTAGGACATGACGGAGCCAATTAATCATTTTTAGGAGAGGAATTACAATTTTTTTGTTAGGCCATCTTCGGCCATGGCCATAGACCATATGTAGCCTTTCAAACATGCAAAATTCACCTTAAGTCATGGGTCAAAAAAAATTCGGCCAAATTTTGAGGGCTACATTTAGTCCTTTAGCCATCTTCCCAAGTCACTAGTAGACCAGGCCAAATTTTTTTTGTGGGCCCAACACATGTGTTGCCCAAATACGAGAAAGTATCACGTGTGGGCGTGAGAAGGGGAACATCTTGTGAAACTGCAATCCAAAGGTTTATATTAAAGGCGTGTTGACGTCTGCTAGCCGTAATTATTATTATTTTTTCTTTTAACCTTTGAAATGTATTTAAATTCTGTACTTATTCACAACTTTTCCATCTTTTTTTTTTGTCAAATGTTTTCCACACTCATTTCATTCAACCATTTCCTACCATTTTATTCTCTTTACTTATTTTTTTCATTCACATTGTAGTGGAATGTATGAGTGTTTTACCATAGTTTTTCTCAAAATAATAAAATATGGAGGGTCTTAAAATATAGCCCCACATGGCTGGAGATGAAAAAATTTAGCCCTACACTATTTATAATATGCAAAATTAATATTTTAAAAGGGTAAAATTATAGCCCTACACTACATTTAACCCTATGGCTGGAGATGGCCTTACAGAGGAATTACAATTTTTAGGTGAGCGATCCTCTTAGGCCATCTCCAACAGCAAAGAACTAAATATAGCCCACCCATAAAATTTAGCCTTATTTATAGTTTTTTAAAGAATAGTGTTGGACTATATATTTACCGTCTCCAGCAGTGCAAGGATAAATCATAGATCCCTCAATATTTTATTATTTTTTATTATATTTTTAAATATATTGAATAATTTAATTAAAGTACTATTTTAGACCTTATTTAAAATTGTGAGAAATTATGAAGAATGATGAAAAGAGTAAGAATTTGTTTTGGGAAATTTCATAAAAGGATGAAAAAAAATGTGGGAAATTATGTAGAAATGAGGTTGGTATATATTTATAGAAATTTTTTAGTAATGTTTTATATATATATATATACAGAAATTCTCCTATGCGGACGTCCATACGTTATTACCTTGCGAACGCCGTGTATTTTCTACTACCCCTCCATTATTTCCCTCCCGTTTAGAATGACGTTCGCAAGATAATAAATTACGGACGTTCGAATGAGAGAATAACTAATTTTATTTGAGGGATTTAGGGTACCCTACGGAAAAAATTTCAACAATCAAATGAATATCTACAAAATTGACGTTTAGATTAATGAAATACAATGTATAGTGAACCCAACAAGGGTCTCCCTCAAATAAACTTATTTGAGATATCCCTCAACTGAAGCTCACTATATATATATAGCGTCTACACAATGTCATTCCTTCTAAGTCAAGCACACTATGCCACATGTCCATCTCCGGCAATCCCTCTTCTGGCCCACGCCCTCAACCACCACTGACGTGGCCCATCTTCATTGCCCTTTATTCACCCTAAAAAAGTAGAAGATTTTGTGTCGTTTTCAGGACTCGAACCTTGGCCTTCAAAGGATCATGAAGTATCATTCACAAAACATTACACCAAACTTGTTTTTGTGATATTTATTCTGTTACACAATATTTGTATATACAACCAATGATTTAAAAAAAATTCATTTCAACACCGATTAGTGCAATATTTGTAACAAATCCCTCATGCTCTAGAGTTATACATAAATAGGTCAATTTAAAAATACATCACCACTGATGCAAATGTCGAAGAACTCCCCTCCTTCTGATTACCGCAAAACCCAACAGTTATGCCTGAGTAGCATCACAACCTCAGCTCTCAGCATCCAATCCTTAGTTGTCCATCAACACACAAAAATGCTACAGTGCGAGCTCACATAATGCAAACTCCCTTCCCAGTCCAAATCAAACCCCAACACTCTGCACATTAACCACCAATCAAAATTGAATAAATTTTTTGATATCGCACCATTTTGCTTCCCTAAATCCAAGTGTGTACCTAATGATTTTTTGTTTAAAAAAAGGAGGGAGACTTAATCACACACTGATGTCTTGGGAGTTCATCTATGACCCCATTGGCTCTCCCTATTGCATAGCCAACTTTTGCTCAGATTATGACCACACACACACACACACAAAAAAAAAAAACCTTTTGCCATCGATGCCAACTTTTGCCATTAAAAAAACCCACGTTGGGCTACTTTGGTGAAGACCTTTTTTTTTCTAGATAACTCAAAGAAGTGGCTTTTTACACAAATACAAGAATCGTACATGAAGGATTTTGAAAACGCATTTGGAATACTACAGGCTCAATGGGCTATTTATCGGGGCCCTGTACGTCTGTGGTGCAAGGATAACCTCCACTCAATCATGATAACGTATATAATTTTGCACAACATGACTGTGGAGGATGAGTACGAACATGTTGAAAAGGAATATGATGATGAGGATATGTGTCCACAACTATCCAGGACGGCCGAAGCAAGACAATATGAGCTGGAGGCAAGCATTACATATGAGTACCACCAAGATAGGTAGACTCTCTCTAATTACATGATTCGTCATAATAGAGTTTGATCTCCACATGTACATCAAAGTCTCAGACATGATTTGATCAATCACCTTTCGAGGAGCTTTAGAGATAGTGAATGAGGTCGACAGTTGTTTCAATTCTCCTTTTATATATGTTTCAATTATGTTGTGTGTTTTCTTTTCGAACAAAATTATATTTGTGGAATTTTAATTTTTTTAGGTCAAATTATTCGATTCACTATTATACCTAATATAGGGGCCCAAATTATAAAAAAAAATCATACATGAAATGAACTTTAGAAACACACCCAAAGCCCATTTGCAATATAACGAAGAGGCTTCAAACTTCCTATTTATTTTTGTAAAGACTTTGTGCGACGAAATATACGTCGTCGCACAAGACTTTGTGCAACGAAGTTTATTTTCGTCACGCAAAGTGACTTTGAGCGACGATGTTTTGTCGTCGCACAAGGTGACTTTGTGCGACGATGTGTATTTTGCTGCTTAAAATTTAGTCGCGTACGACTTTTAGCAACGAAGTTTTATCTTTCGTCGCGCAAAGTGACTTTGAGCGACGAATTTTGTTTCATCACGCAAGGTTTTTTTTTTTCTAGTGAAAATCATTATTCAAATACCATTTTACACTTAAACAACAAAAGTAAAACCACTCCCATCCTTCAGCAAATAAAAAAGTACAACGCATAACATCTAATTTCATGTTTAAAAGAGTTTATCCGGAACTCACATTTTCCCTGCAAAACAGATTAAGTCCCAAAAAAAATCATCAAATTAAATCCCAACATCCCAAGAGAAAATGGGCTTAGAAACATCGAAAATTCTGTAACAAATAATGAAGAAACTACTCAAATTGATTTGTTGAATGAGGCAATGAGTTGATTGAAATATGGGTTTCACGTGCAACGAGAGAGAAATATGGAGTATATGGGCTATTGGAAGGATTTAAAAACAACATATTTGCTGGCATATATGGGCTATTAGCACGCGTTTTTGGGAGGGAAGGACACCCGCCTGGTTCTTTTAGTTATTTTTAATTTTTTACGAAGACTTATTTTTTTGGTTGCATACATATATTATAGGGATATATGGCTTAACTTTAATTTTTTTCTGCCCCCGGGGCCCAGGCCCTAGTCGCCCTAGCCAAGTGCCGGCTTTCCCTAATATTTTTATATAAAAAACAATATATAATGTTTTTGTTTTTTACAAAGCGCGTTCTCAGCTTTTGAATCAGTCAGAGCCCACCGTCCACCAAAATTACAACTCAAGGAAGTTTCTCACTCTCTCCCATGTCAACGTTCATCTACGCGTACCATGGACGCACATCACTTCACATGTGTAAGTGCAAATGCCTAGCCCTACATTTCATTTGGTAAATATATATTTCAAGTGAATCATTCAAATCTTTTTTTTTTTATTATAAAGAAAATCGTTATTCAAATACCATTTTACACTAAAAACAATAAAAATAAAACCACTCTCATCCTTCAACAAATAAAAAAGGACAACGCATAACATCAAATTTCATATTTTAAAAAGGTAATCCGTAACTCACATTTTCCCTGCAAAACAGATTAAGACCGAAAAAATATCATCAAAATTAAATCCCAACATCCCAAAAGAAAATGGGTCCTTTTCTCAAATTGATTTGATGAATGAGGCAATGAGTTGATTGAAATATGGGTTTCACGTGCAGCCAGAGATAAATATGGGTTTTAAGTGCAAATGCCTAAACCTCTACGTATATAAAATCATAAACCGGTTGAGGAAGTGAACCTACCTCCGGCGTCACACAACAACTGACCCTATAACTCACTCGGCTTTAAGTATCCACTACCCTCACCACGTTTCCTACTCTCAACTCACAAATTACACATACATCAGCCAAAAAACTCACAATGGCGAAGGTGAGACCCAATTCATCCGCCTCTGATTCTCTATCGTTTGGTTTAGCCCTTATTTTCTCTCTATATGCTTGCATTTGCTTGATGGGTTTGTGTTTGAGTAATGGGTTTTGGTGTTTGTTTTTGGGTAATAACAATGGCGTCGAGAACAAGAACAAGAACAACGACGGGGGTGAGAAGAAGAAGGAGGACGGCCCCATCGCCTCTAAGTTTGTCAAATGGGTCAAATCTTTTCAAGGTAAAATCATTCAACCCAGTTTATCAGATTTCCTTCAAATTTTGTCTTCACAGATTCTGATCTCCCTTTACTCCTCATGAAATTGTCTTCTTATTTTCTCTATTTTGGTGCATGGAAAAAGTAATATTCCAAAGGAATTTGATTCAGATTATGCTCTGTTTCTACTTTTTGTTTAATTTCTGGGACGGTTTTTAAGTTGTGTGTATTATATATGCAACACAGGCGCTGAGTCGGTGAAATCTGAGGGCCAAGCGAACAAGCTGAAGGTGGTCGGAAAAGTGGACATCATAAAGGTGAGAGACGAGCCCAAAAAGGTCCACCTCGTCTCTCCCCAGCCCAAAAAGGACAACGAAGTCAACAAAGACGACGCCAACGACACCAAGAAAAAGCAGCCTAAGAAAACAGACAATGACGAAAAACCCAATGAGGTGTGTGTAGTGCTCACTGGTTCCAAACGTGCGCCAGTCTTGTTCACCTGCCTCAAAATTTTTTATTTTTTTTATGTTTCAAAATTTAATCGCTTTTATTAATTAAACGGGTCATGGGTTTGTGTAGGCTTCGTGGAGGACGGTGGTTTCGGAGCGGGACTTTCCAAAGCCTACGAGGCGTGTGGTAAAGACCGAAGGTGGAGGCAACGACGGCAACGGCGGTGTTGTTGGATATGAGAAGAGAAAGGAGGAAGACGAGGGCATTTATGGTAGCAACATAATTTCACGTAGACCGGCACGTCGTCATGAATATGGTTATCAAAATACTATGCAATACAGAACGGAGAGAATATCGTATCGATGGTTCTCTCTGGTCTCCGGATTACTAGTCTTTGGCTTCTTCGGCTTACTAGTCTT
Source organism: Prunus avium (assembly GCF_002207925.1). Next base: position 12,769 of record NW_018922681.1, read on the forward strand.
TGGCTTACTAGTGATGTACAAGTTCCACTTGGCCAAGGACATCTACACTTATGTCGCACTGCTCACACACCGTTTACTCTACATTTGAATAGGGTAAAAAATATAAGGTGGCGTTTGGTATCTTATTTAAAAAGGAAGTCAAAAACTTTGATTTTTCTTAAAAACAAGGATTTCTTAAACTTATTTTTAAGATTCAAAAACTGTTTGGTATGCAACTTGAAAACTATTTTCAAATCTTAAAAATTTGAGAACTTGTGGGTTGTAAAAATAAAAATAAAAACAGATATTTTTGTTTTTAATAATTGGGGTGTTTTTCAGTTGTTCTTGAGTTTGAGTTTTTAAAAATAGGGCTACCAAATTGGTTTTCTTTATTTTGGAGTTTAAAAAGTTGGATTCAAGTTGAATATCAGAAAAGCGCTAAATAATTATTGAGAAAGGCATCAGTAGTCTCATTATTGAAATGGACTCAGCTACTGCAGTCAATCTCTGTTAGAATTCTTCTATGCTTGCTTTTGCATCCCTTAGATGCTTTGGTTTGGAGCTGTGGTGACCTTATGCAGCAATTTCCCAGTTGTGCCCTTCAACATGTTTTTCGTGAGAAGAATGGTGTTGCTGACCAATTGGCTAATTGGAGTTATCAAGTGGATCTTGGGCTGTGCATGTTTAAGCATGCCCCTAGTTGGTTAAGTGTTTATTTTGTTGATGATTTGCTTGAATTGTTCATTTAAGTGTTTATTTTGTTGATGATTTGCTTGAATTGTTCATTCTAGACTGGTTTGTTTAGACTAGTGTGTAGTCTGTTTCTTGGGGCTTTGCCCCACTACTTAATAAAAATAATATAGTTTTATTGTTGTTGAATATTCTAGTTTTATAGTTGAGGTCAAAGTTACAAATAAAAATCAAAGCAAGCATTGTGTTGTGAGGTTCCAATTTTTAATCCTATGCGACATTGTCCCGCAGATTTTTAGGACTTAATGGGGCCAATTAATAATTTTTAGGCCCCGTTTGGGATTTTTAGTTTTTCGTCAAAATAAAATATTTTGATTATTTTAAAAGCGGTGACTTTTGACATTAGTTTTTAAAAGCAGACTTTGATTTGCTTTTCAAAATTTGCTTTCAAAAGAAGTATAGATAAACATTTAATGAATTTTTTCAGTTACTATCATTCATTTTAAAAAGGAAAAACGTCACTTTTGGTCTCTCTAGTTCATCACTTTTACCACTAAGGTTCCTGTGGTTTCAATTTGATCATTTTTGCACCTGTGGTTTTCAATTTAAGCAATTCAAGTCCAATCTCCAATTTCTGTCAAGTTAGGTTAACTGCTATTACTTGTTGAAGGGCATTTAAGTCCAAAAATAAGAAAGAGATTAAAAGGAAAAAAAAAGTAAAAGATTGGGGAAGAGAACCTGTCAGCCACACAACCAGCCCACACCAGGGGTGGAGCCAAACTGGGACCAACAAGTAAAAGTAAAAGTAATATACTGTTATGTATTTGTATATGTATATTATTTCAAATACTTTACGTTTTGATATGTATCAACAAGTGTTGTGGAGGACCTATTAAGGCACAAGGAAGTGCTTCAAATTTCCCATTTACTCAACTGATAATGGTGCACTCTAGGTGTATAGATTACCTTATTTTCATTTTCAACATTTAAGTAAATGTTTTTCTCCTTTTACTTTTATTTATTTTTATATTACTCCATTTACTTAAGTTTACAATGTAAATAAGGAAGTACTCCCTATTTGGATTCAAATAAAAATACTAGAAAATCAAATTCCCACCAAATCAAAATATGAAAATTTGGTTTTAGTGCAAAATACGATTTAGGCTAAAAATGATGGCTCATTAAGTCAATATATACTTCATACTAAAATCCCATAAAATCAAGTTTTCTTATTTGATGTGTAAGGAATAAAAGCCGCCAAAAATTATCTTGAGAAAATGATTATTCCGAAAAACTATGTTTCATACTTAGTCAATATTTTTACATAAAACATTTTTTCATGTATGATATGAATGCATGAAGGGACCTAAGGTTTTTTTTAGTTTGTGAAATTTTGATTTTTTTTTCTTTCTATTGGGTTTAATGAGGGAAAAGCTTTAAAGATATTTGCTAAATCGCTACTATTTGTCTATCTCTTGCAATTTTTCTTGCTTAGAATGTATTTTTCTATCCCTTTGTTGAGGACAATTATTATTTCAACCAATAAGTAATATAATTAGCTTCGCCATTGGCCCACACGTCAACCACCACACTCTCCGCCATCTCCTCAACCCGGTACAACTCCACCATTGCCATCTCTCTCCCTTCTCGTTTTTCTTTTTTTGGATTCCAATCTCTCATTTCTCTTTCAGTACTCATTCTTTCTCTTGGTTAACCCAAAAAAAAAAACTCTTTGATGAATTGTTTGTTCCTCAGAGAATATCACAACAACAACAGCCAAACAATCCATATGGGTCATATATCCATGGCTTTTCTCTCCGAGTCTCATGTTTGTACAAATCACATGTCTCCCATCCCATACATCATAAAGCTCTTTTGCACTAAATAGATTGAAAAGAGATGTTAAAATCATGCAACCAAGCCAACAAAACTGGATGAATACAAAACAACAAATAAATGGCAAAAGAATACAAAAGTCACCGATTGAAGTGCCCTCAGTTTCCTCTCATGTCAAAAAGTCGGAAGCTTCACAACGTAATCAAAGAAAAAGAGACGAACCCATCACAGCCCCACCAACAAATTGAAGAGCATGATCAGAACGACAACGAAATAGAAGAAGTCCAGTGCCAAATAGTAGTCTCCGACTTCCCTGGTGGCTCCGAGACCTTGGAATAGTAGCCAAGTTCTGCAATGGCATCAAGATCGAGGTGGTGGAGTTTACTGGGTGAGGGAGATTGGGGCGTGTGTGGTGGTTGGCGTGTGGTGGTGGGGGTGGGTGTGGCTGACAGCTTCTCTTCCCCTTATATTTTTCTTCCTTTTTTTTAAAAAAGTCTTTCTTGTTTTTGGACTTAAATGCCCCTCAACAAGTAACCTCTGTTAACATAATTTGACAAAAAATTGGATATTGGACTTAAATTACTTAAATTGAAAACCACAGGGCAATAATGATCAAATTAAAACCACATGGACCTTAGTAGTAAAAATGGTAAACCAAAGGGACCAAAAGTGACGTTTTGCCTTTTGAAAAATGACACCACCTCCACTTTCACGTCTAACTCCACCACTTGCACCACCACATTCACTACCTCCACAACCACCGTCTCCACAACCATCGTCACCCCCACCACCACCACCTCCACCACATCCTCCTCCTCCTCATCCTCCGCCACCACCTCCACCACCTCCACCACCATTTCCTCCACCTCCAACTCCGCCTCAACCACCACTACCACCACCTCCTCTGAAACCTCCACATCCACCGCCACCTCCACAAGCAACACCACCACCACCACAACACTGACATTGCCACCACCATCACCACCACCACCTCCACAACCGCCATCCTACCACCACCACTACCACGACCACCAACTCCACCTTCATCACCACCACAACCTCCACTTCATCACCACCACTACCACCACATGATTAGTACATAACACTTTTAACATCATGTCTATTTTAGTCATTATTCACAGTTACAACAATTTTATATTAAAATTTACCAAACGATTTTAACACTGCTTTTTGTACTAACAGTACTTTAAAAATATTGTTTACCAAACATGGAGCTGCTTTACTTTACAGCTAATTATTTTCAAAGCATAGCAGAAACAACTTTTTGTTTTAAAGTGACAGCAATCCCAAACTGGGCCTTAGGAGAGGAATTACAATTTTTTTGTTAGGCCATCTCCAGCCACGGCCATAGACCATATGTAGCCCTCAAAACATGCAAAATTCATCTTCAGTTATGGGCCAAAAAAAATTTGGCCAAATTTTGAGGGCTATATTTAGTCCTTTAGCCATCCTCCCAAGCCACTTGTAGCCCAGGCCAAATTTTTGTGTGAACCCAACACATGTGTTGCCCAAATACGAGAAAGTATCATGCGTGGGCGTGAGAAGGGGAACATTTTGTGCAACTGCGATCCAAAGGTTGATATTAAAGGCATGTTGACGTCTGCTAGTCGTTATTATTATTATTTTTGTTTCTTTTAACCTTTTACATGTATTTAAATTCTCTATTTATTCACAACTTTTCCCTCTCGTTTTTTTGTCAAATGTTTTCCCCACTCATTTCATTCAACCATTTCCTACAATTTTATTCTCTTTACTTATTTTGTTATTCACATTGTAGTGGAATGTATGATTGTTTTACCATAGTTTTTCTCAAAATAATAAAATATGGACGACCTTAAAATATAGCCCTACATGGCTGGAGATGAAAACATTTAGCCCTACACTATTCTTTAGAAAATTAATATTTTGGAAAGCTAAAATTATAGCCCTAAACTGCATTTAGCCCTATGACTGGAGATGGCCTTGCAGAGGAATTACAATTTTTAGGTAAGCAATCCTCTTAGGTCATCTCCAATAGTGGAGGGCTAAATATAGCCCACCCATAAAATTTAGCCTACCATTTATAGTAAAGAATAGTGATGTACTATATTTTTACCGTCTCCAGCAATGTAGGGATAAATCATAGATCCCTCAATATTTTATTAGTTTTTATTATATTCTTTAAATAAATTGAATAATTTAATTGAAGTACTACTTTAGACCTTATTTAAAATTGTGAGAAATTATGAAGAATTATGAAAATAGTAAGAATTTTTTTTTTGAAAATCACATAGAAGGATGAAAAAAAAAAATGTGGGAAATTATGTAGAAATGAGGTTGGTATTTATAGAAAAAATTTAGGAATTTTTTAGGTATATATATATACAGAAATTCTCTATGCTGACATTCAGATGTTATTACCATGCGAACGCCATGTATTTTCTACTACCCCTCCATTATTTCGTCGAAGTTTAAAATGGCGTCTGCATGATAATATATAACGTACGGACGTTCGAATGAGATAATAACTATATATATACAGTTCCCTTCTATTGAAGGATCCATCAATTAATTTTATTTGAAGGACACCCTTTAGGGTACCCTACAAAAACAATTTCAACAATCGAAACCATTTATTTTTTAAGTCTTAGGTCATCCTTGCAAAAAATTAGATTAATCGGAAACCATTTAGGCATCTAATATCCAACAAAATCAATGAACACGATGCTTCAAGAAAGTAATAAAATTTCAATAATTTAATTGAGTGATAAAATGATATCGGATTCAAGTGATTTTTTGTACATATGATCTTTGAATGAATATCTACAAAATTGACGTTTGGATTAATGAAATACAAGGTATGGTGAACCCAACAAGGGTGTCCCTCAAATAAACTTATTTGAGAGATCCCTCAATTGAAGCTCACTATATATATATATATATATATATTGCGGCTACACAATGTCATTCCTTCAAAGTCAAGCACACTATGCCACATGTCCATCTTTGGCAATCCATCTTCCGCCCCGCCTCCCCAACCACCACCAACGTTGCCCATCTTCGTTGCAATTTATTCACCCTAAAAAAATAGAAGATTTTGTATAATTTCTAAGACTCGAACCTTGACCCACAAAGGATGACGCATGAAATATCATTCACAAACCATTAATATTATACCAAACTTGTTTTTGTGATATTTATTCAGTTACACAATATTAATATATACAACCAACTTTTAAAAAAAAATCATTTCAACACTGATTAGCGCAACTTTTGTAACAAATCCCTCATGCTCTAGAGTTATACATAAATAGGTCAATTTAAAAATACCTCACCACCAAAGCAAATGTCGAAGAACTCCCCTCATTTTGATTACCGCAAAACCCAGCTGTTATGCCTGAATAGCATCACAACCTCAGCTTCTCAGCATCCAATCCTTAGTTGTCCATCAACCCACACAAATGCTACAGTGCAAGGTCACATAATGCAAACTCTCTTCCCAGTCCAAATCATACCCCCAACACTCTGCACATCAACCACCGATCAAAATTGAATAAAAAAGTTAGAACTTTACTCCTATGCATCATTTTCCAACTCTCATCAAACTACACAATTATTCAACAAGAAGAAGAAATTGCATAAACATAAATACATCGAAATCAATACAATTCAACACCCGCCCAAGTACGACCTTAACGAGAGAGAGCTATGGCAAAGAAGGAAGAACCAGACAGAGAGAATTGCCTCCTTTGCTCTCCGGTCTCAGCCTTCCTCTACCAGAACTAGCCATCTCCAATGATGCATCGTACGAAGTCACAGCCACTACCATCATCGGAAAACGAGCCTACCTCCAAAGCCGAGCCAGAGGTTCTGGATGAGCCTTGCCAGGGGTTTTTGCAGAGGGAGAACTTCTCCACCGAGATCATTGAGAGCATTTCGTTGGAGGAGATTCTACCGACGGTCAATATCTGTGTCGTCATCCTCCAAGAATCATGCCACATTTGGCCATTTTAGCCTGTTGATTGGGTTTGGTGCAGTGACATGGCCCATTTAGCCCACTTTCTGGAGATGGATTTTGGGTGTTAAAAGGCTAAATATGAAGATTTTGTCCACTGTTGAAGATGGGCTTACAATTTTGATATCGCATCATTTTGCTTCCCTAAATCGAAGTATGTACCTAATAATATTTTGTTTAAGAAGAGGAGGGAGACTTATTCACACACTGATGTCTTGGGAGGTCATCTATGATCCCATTGGCTATCCCTATTGCATAGCCAACTTTTGCCCAGATTATGGCAACAACAACAAAAAAAAAATCTGTTGCCATTAAAAAACCCACGTTGGGCTACTTTGGTGAAGACCATTTCTTCTCCTAATAGCTCAAAGAATTGGCTTTTTGGACAAATACAAGAAGCATATAGGAAGGATTTTGAAAAAGCATTTGGAATACTACAGGCTGGATGAGCTATTTATCGGTGCCCTATATGTTTGTTGTGCAAGGATAACCTCCACTCAATGATGATAACGTGTATAATTTTGCACAACATGATTGTGGAGGATGAGTACGAATATGTTGAAAAGGAAGATGATGATGAGGATACGTGTCCACAATGATCCAGGAGGCCCAGAGCAAGACAATATGAGCCGGAGGCAAACATTACATATGAGTACCACCAAGATAGGCAGACTCTCTCAGATTTCATGATTCGTCATAATAGAGTTCGATCTCCACATGTGCATCAGAGTCTCCGACATGATTTGAACAATCACCTTTGGAGGAGCTTTGGAGATAGTGAATGAGGTCGACAGTTGTTTCAATTCTCCTTTTATATATGTTTCAATTATGTTGTGTGTTTTCTTTTCGAATAAAATTATATTTGTGAAATTTTAATTTTTTTAGGCCAAATTGTTCAAAAAATTAAGGGTGATTCACTATTATACCCAATATAGGAGCTCAAATTATAAAAAAAATCATACACGAAAGGGACTTTAAAAACACACTCAAAGCCCATTTACAACATAACAAAGAGGCTTCAAACTTCCAATAAATTTCAAAACTGCCATCGATTTCTTTCACCAAGCTCAACTCCAAAACCTCATAAGAAAAACCCAAAACACTCGGCATCAAAGTACTTTAATAATGAAAATTAAATTTAATAGGGTCAACTGTTATTTTTTGGGTTTTTTTTTGTTTGTTTATAGAAATTAAAAGGTGTAGGGTTTATCTATATCACTAGTGCTAAGAATGGTTATATAACTAAATATCTCAAAAATTAAATAATGAATTTATTTAAAAAGATTAAATGAAGAAAAGTTATCCATGAAAAAAAAAGGACTTAAATCATTCTTAAACAATTTAATGCAGTTATGGACTTAAAATTTGATTTTGGAGGGCTAGGGGAAAAACAGTTTGAATCCGAGCAAAACCCAAATAGTTATCTAGAGGAAGTTTGAGTTTAGAAGCAAAATGGTTGGAGAAGGCGTCAAAAATTTCGATATCGCATCATTTTGCTTCCCCAAATCCTAGTGTCTACCCAATAATTTTTGTTTAAAAAGTGGAGGGAGACTTGTGAGTAGGCCTCATCATTTGGCCCGCGGGCTCATGGGCCTATGGGGGCCCGCCCGGCCCATCGTAAAAAAGCCCGGTCCGGCCCGTTATGGGCTTTAAGAGGGCCTCCCGTTATGGGCTTTAAGAGGGCCCGGCCCGCTTGGGCTTGGGCTGGGCTTGGGCTTAGGTGTTTGAAGCCCGGCCCGATTAAGCCCATTAAAGCCCGGCCCGGCCCGGCCCGCCCACAAAAGCCCGGCCCGGCCCGGCCCACCCACAAAAGCCCGGCCCGTTAGGCCCGTATACATATATAATTATGTATAAATAAGGGTTTATGATTAGGATTACATCACTTGAATGACAAATCCCCCTCTTTCATTTGTGTGTGTGTGTGTGTTACTTGTTTGAAAAATTGTGTTTCTATTAAATTCTACTCATTCCTAGTTTATAATTGGATGATTAGCACATTAATTTGTGTCATTTATTAATACAACAGTTATATATATATAATAAAACGAACAACATATCATATCACCAAACATAATCATACCACCAAATATAATCATACTTTTCTTTAACACATCATCAAATATTTGCATATTTATTCATACCATTCTTATAAAATAAATAAATTTTTTTTACACTTACTATTTTTTAGGCCCATTTCGGCCCGGCCCATTGGGCTTAGCCCGGCCTGACCCGATGGGTTTTTTCAAGCTCGACTCATGAGATGGGCTTGGGCTTTGAATTTTCTAAAAAAATCCAGCCCGACCCGGCCCGATATTTTCTCTCTCCTCTTTAAAGTCCGGCCCGATCCGGCCCAAGTCCATTAAATTTGGGCCGGGCCATTGACGAGCCCTACTTGTGAGTTATCACACGCTTATGCCTTGGTTGGCTATTCCTTTTCGCATAGCAACCTTTTGCCCAGGTTACGAGATAAAAAAAGTTTTGCCAGCTAAGACATGGAAAAGGACAAGGATAAGAAACAAAAGAAATGTCAGTACTGTAAGATGTGCTCAACCCCAAATATGCAAATGTCCTTTTCAAAATTTAAAAGAAAAAAAAATAGCAAGCCTGGGCGGGACTAAGAATGGTGAAAGGCCTGGTTCCTGCGGGTGCAATCGTTGTTGATGTTCTTAGCAAAGATAACTATGAGCATTGGAGTGCGTTGGTTAAAAATTACTTGCTGGCTCAAGACCTTTGGGACGTAGTGGTGGCTACAGCTGAACCTCTTGTACCAGAAGAAGCTGATCAGTTCGCTTGGAGGAAGAAGACTGCCGCGGCGTTACATGCGATCCAAATTTCGTGTGGGCCGGATGCGTTTTCCTTGATTAAGGAGATCATTTCAGCCAATGATGCTTGGGATATTTTGGCCCAAACGTTCAAGCCACAACGATGGAGATCTGTTCAGTCTGCAAACTCATCAAACAACCCAGGTATAGTGTTAAAAAAAGAACAAAGAATACTCAAATGTTAATGTGCTCCGTCCTTGCAAAGACTTGATCTGAATACATATAAACCTCTAATTTCCAAATTATTTTTATTCAGCCAAACATATATTAGTTTAGAGTTACCACACTAAACATATATTTTATGTTGGAATCCCACATCGGTGGGGTGAAAGAAAACAAATGGGTTTAAATAGAATTACCACACTCTAACTAACATCGAGGCCTTTTGTGGTAAAACCCCACACCTGACGGATTGGGCAGGTGGTAAAGTGGGAACAATATCGGTGTTGTTAGAGTGGGACCCAACGGGCAGATCCAAAAACTTCAACATGGTATCAGAGCCAAGACCCATACAAGCTAACGAAGCTTGTCACCAAGAAGGAGAAACAAGTCGGACTCTTAAAATAAAAAAATAAAAAAAGAAGAAGAAAAAATAAAAAAGGGCCAACGAAGCTTGAAAAGAGCTGACCTCTGAGTTTCATTGAAAACAAGTGGGCCCAACGAGAGCCGACCTCTGAATTTCAATTGCCGATGTGTGGATCTTCACGTGTGATTACACGTGAGGGGGAGTGTTGGAATCCCACATTGGTGGGGTGAAAGAAAACAAATGAGTTTAAACAGAATTACCACACTCTAACTAACATCGAGGCCTTTTGTGGTAAAAACCTCATACTTGACGGATTGGGCAGGTGGTAAAGTGGGGACAATATCGGTGTTGTTAGAGTGGGACCCAACGGGCAGATCCAAAACCTGGAATGGGTGAGCTTCGTGCTCCCATTTTCAATGGCAACAATTATGATTTCTGGATAATCAAGATGTGCACGATCTTCAAATCTCACAAGCTATGGGATATGGTTGAAAATGGGTATGCTCAACCTGTGAAGAAGGAAGAAGGAGAAGCTGACTGCAGCTCAAAAGCTTGCATTGGAAGAGAATGTTGCAAAGGATGCTAAGGCTTTGGGTCTGATACAGAGTGCACTTTCTGACGATATTTTTCCCAGAATTGCATTGAAGAAGTCAGCTAAGGAAGCATGGGAAATTTTGCAGCAAGAGTTCAGAGGAGATAAGAAGGTAAGATCTGTAAAACTCCAAGCACTTAGAAGGGAGTACACTCGTATGCAAGAGGGGGATTCCTTATCTGATTACATAACTAAGATGCTTGAGTTAGTAAATCAAATGAAAGCATATGGTGAAGAGATTACTGATCAGAGGATTGTGCAGAAACTTTTGATTAGTTTATCTAGGGAGTATGATTCTATTGCTGAAGTAATAGAGGAAACCGCTCAAATTCTGCTCAAATTCTGGCAACGGTGGATCTATGAGTGTTAGTAATACATTCTCTTTTCTCTTGCTACAATCACGTTCATTATATCCCATATATATTTTGCTTACAGTTTATCTACCCCATTTATATAACAATAATTTTATTCCACTTAAGTTGGACATGCCAATTCACTTAAATTTTCTTATGTTTCATAGTTTCAATTATAACACTTTAATAAATAAAAATTTGTCAAACGTTTATCTTCTTGCCTCACTCCTCCTCTTCCTCTGATATTCATCACCCCCAATCTCCTCCTTCCTTCTGAAAGTTCCCCCCACCACCCCCCCCTCCCTTCTTTTTTTTTTTCCTCTTGCGCTTCTTCATCCTCCCTCCCTCCCCATTTCAAGAATAAATGGAAAGAATTTGACCATAAATAAATAAACAAACAAAAGAGTAGATAAAAAGAAAGAACAAAATTAATGCAATAAATAGGAAGGTCATCCAACACAGATCTAAGAAATTTTCAGTCATAAACATTTACCCGTAGCCTGTAATATGATGGATTATGAGCTGCTACATTTTGAGATTGTGCATTTACGCGCATTTTGCAACATCTAGACCATTCTATTAATATGTCTGTTTTAGGACATGACACATCAACAAATCTAGTGTTAAAAATTATTAGGATGGTCCACATGGTGTAGAATTGTGGTAAGAGTAGCATTAACATATAAGCCACAATTTTGGAAGCATGTATATGTTCATAAATAGCTATATTCACACTAATCATATTCTTCATCCCCAAGTCACCTAGGTCAGTAGGTTTTGTTGTTTCCCAATCTCTATCTCCATAGCCAAAAATGACTTTTTGTTTTGAGATGAAGACTTATTGTCTTGATTCACCAAGATTCAAACCCTAGGTCTTCTACCAATCAGAAAACTGATATTTGAAACTGAAAGTACGGAATAAGCGTCAAAGAACCAACTTATCCACCGAAAATTGCACACTTGTCCATTTTCGAATATATTTGTATGTACATAAAGCTTACGATGTCTAGTTGTGATAATAACTCGACAATTGATATTGCTCATAATACAGTTCAACATGATTGGACAAAACATGTTGAGCTTGAATCTCAAAAAATTAATTGTGCTCAGATTTGGTTAAAACCGAGAGAACCGAACTGGACCAAAACCTGTCCTAGGCCGTTCGGTTTAATGTCAGTGTTAGCTAGAAACTAGACCGAACCGGACTAGACCGGACTAGATGAATAGTTTCAGTGTTTGGCTTGAATCTCAAAAAATTAATTGTGCTCAGATTTGGTTAAAACCGAGAGAACCGAACTGGACCAAAACCTGTCCTAGGCCGTTCGGTTTAATGTCAGTGTTAGCTAGAAACTAGACCGAACCGGACTAGACCGGACTAGATGAATAGTTTCAGTGTTTGGCTTGAATCTCAAAAAATTAATTGTGCTCAGATTTGGTTAAAACCGAGAGAACCGAACTGGACCAAAACCTGTCCTAGGCCGTTCGGTTTAATGTCAGTGTTAGCTAGAAACTAGACCGAACCGGACTAGACCGGACTAGATGAATAGTTTCAGTGTTTGGCTTGAATCTCAAAAAATTAATTGTGCTCAGATTTGGTTAAAACCGAGAGAACCGAACTGGACCAAAACCTGTCCTAGGCCGTTCGGTTTAATGTCAGTGTTAGCTAGAAACTAGACCGAACCGGACTAGACCGGACTAGATGAATAGTTTCAGTGTTTGGCTTGAATCTCAAAAAATTAATTGTGCTCAGATTTGGTTAAAACCGAGAGAACCGAACTGGACCAAAACCTGTCCTAGGCCGTTCGGTTTAATGTCAGTGTTAGCTAGAAACTAGACCGAACCGGACTAGACCGGACTAGATGAATAGTTTCAGTGTTTGGCTTGAATCTCAAAAAATTAATTGTGCTCAGATTTGGTTAAAACCGAGAGAACCGAACTGGACCAAAACCTGTCCTAGGCCGTTCGGTTTAATGTCAGTGTTAGCTAGAAACTAGACCGAACCGGACTAGACCGGACTAGATGAATAGTTTCAGTGTTTGGCTTGAATCTCAAAAAATTAATTGTGCTCAGATTTGGTTAAAACCGAGAGAACCGAACTGGACCAAAACCTGTCCTAGGCCGTTCGGTTTAATGTCAGTGTTAGCTAGAAACTAGACCGAACCGGACTAGACCGGACTAGATGAATAGTTTCAGTGTTTGGCTTGAATCTCAAAAAATTAATTGTGCTCAGATTTGGTTAAAACCGAGAGAACCGAACTGGACCAAAACCTGTCCTAGGCCGTTCGGTTTAATGTCAGTGTTAGCTAGAAACTAGACCGAACCGGACTAGACCGGACTAGATGAATAGTTTCAGTGTTTGGCTTGAATCTCAAAAAATTAATTGTGCTCAGATTTGGTTAAAACCGAGAGAACCGAACTGGACCAAAACCTGTCCTAGGCCGTTCGGTTTAATGTCAGTGTTAGCTAGAAACTAGACCGAACCGGACTAGACCGGACTAGATGAATAGTTTCAGTGTTTGGCTTGAATCTCAAAAAATTAATTGTGCTCAGATTTGGTTAAAACCGAGAGAACCGAACTGGACCAAAACCTGTCCTAGGCCGTTCGGTTTAATGTCAGTGTTAGCTAGAAACTAGACCGAACCGGACTAGACCGGACTAGATGAATAGTTTCAGTGTTTGGCTTGAATCTCAAAAAATTAATTGTGCTCAGATTTGGTTAAAACCGAGAGAACCGAACTGGACCAAAACCTGTCCTAGGCCGTTCGGTTTAATGTCAGTGTTAGCTAGAAACTAGACCGAACCGGACTAGACCGGACTAGATGAATAGTTTCAGTGTTTGGCTTGAATCTCAAAAAATTAATTGTGCTCAGATTTGGTTAAAACCGAGAGAACCGAACTGGACCAAAACCTGTCCTAGGCCGTTCGGTTTAATGTCAGTGTTAGCTAGAAACTAGACCGAACCGGACTAGACCGGACTAGATGAATAGTTTCAGTGTTTGGCTTGAATCTCAAAAAATTAATTGTGCTCAGATTTGGTTAAAACCGAGAGAACCGAACTGGACCAAAACCTGTCCTAGGCCGTTCGGTTTAATGTCAGTGTTAGCTAGAAACTAGACCGAACCGGACTAGACCGGACTAGATGAATAGTTTCAGTGTTTGGCTTGAATCTCAAAAAATTAATTGTGCTCAGATTTGGTTAAAACCGAGAGAACCGAACTGGACCAAAACCTGTCCTAGGCCGTTCGGTTTAATGTCAGTGTTAGCTAGAAACTAGACCGAACCGGACTAGACCGGACTAGATGAATAGTTTCAGTGTTTGGCTTGAATCTCAAAAAATTAATTGTGCTCAGATTTGGTTAAAACCGAGAGAACCGAACTGGACCAAAACCTGTCCTAGGCCGTTCGGTTTAATGTCAGTGTTAGCTAGAAACTAGACCGAACCGGACTAGACCGGACTAGATGAATAGTTTCAGTGTTTGGCTTGAATCTCAAAAAATTAATTGTGCTCAGATTTGGTTAAAACCGAGAGAACCGAACTGGACCAAAACCTGTCCTAGGCCGTTCGGTTTAATGTCAGTGTTAGCTAGAAACTAGACCGAACCGGACTAGACCGGACTAGATGAATAGTTTCAGTGTTTGGCTTGAATCTCAAAAAATTAATTGTGCTCAGATTTGGTTAAAACCGAGAGAACCGAACTGGACCAAAACCTGTCCTAGGCCGTTCGGTTTAATGTCAGTGTTAGCTAGAAACTAGACCGAACCGGACTAGACCGGACTAGATGAATAGTTTCAGTGTTTGGCTTGAATCTCAAAAAATTAATTGTGCTCAGATTTGGTTAAAACCGAGAGAACCGAACTGGACCAAAACCTGTCCTAGGCCGTTCGGTTTAATGTCAGTGTTAGCTAGAAACTAGACCGAACCGGACTAGACCGGACTAGATGAATAGTTTCAGTGTTTGGCTTGAATCTCAAAAAATTAATTGTGCTCAGATTTGGTTAAAACCGAGAGAACCGAACTGGACCAAAACCTGTCCTAGGCCGTTCGGTTTAATGTCAGTGTTAGCTAGAAACTAGACCGAACCGGACTAGACCGGACTAGATGAATAGTTTCAGTGTTTGGCTTGAATCTCAAAAAATTAATTGTGCTCAGATTTGGTTAAAACCGAGAGAACCGAACTGGACCAAAACCTGTCCTAGGCCGTTCGGTTTAATGTCAGTGTTAGCTAGAAACTAGACCGAACCGGACTAGACCGGACTAGATGAATAGTTTCAGTGTTTGGCTTGAATCTCAAAAAATTAATTGTGCTCAGATTTGGTTAAAACCGAGAGAACCGAACTGGACCAAAACCTGTCCTAGGCCGTTCGGTTTAATGTCAGTGTTAGCTAGAAACTAGACCGAACCGGACTAGACCGGACTAGATGAATAGTTTCAGTGTTTGGCTTGAATCTCAAAAAATTAATTGTGCTCAGATTTGGTTAAAACCGAGAGAACCGAACTGGACCAAAACCTGTCCTAGGCCGTTCGGTTTAATGTCAGTGTTAGCTAGAAACTAGACCGAACCGGACTAGACCGGACTAGATGAATAGTTTCAGTGTTTGGCTTGAATCTCAAAAAATTAATTGTGCTCAGATTTGGTTAAAACCGAGAGAACCGAACTGGACCAAAACCTGTCCTAGGCCGTTCGGTTTAATGTCAGTGTTAGCTAGAAACTAGACCGAACCGGACTAGACCGGACTAGATGAATAGTTTCAGTGTTTGGCTTGAATCTCAAAAAATTAATTGTGCTCAGATTTGGTTAAAACCGAGAGAACCGAACTGGACCAAAACCTGTCCTAGGCCGTTCGGTTTAATGTCAGTGTTAGCTAGAAACTAGACCGAACCGGACTAGACCGGACTAGATGAATAGTTTCAGTGTTTGGCTTGAATCTCAAAAAATTAATTGTGCTCAGATTTGGTTAAAACCGAGAGAACCGAACTGGACCAAAACCTGTCCTAGGCCGTTCGGTTTAATGTCAGTGTTAGCTAGAAACTAGACCGAACCGGACTAGACCGGACTAGATGAATAGTTTCAGTGTTTGGCTTGAATCTCAAAAAATTAATTGTGCTCAGATTTGGTTAAAACCGAGAGAACCGAACTGGACCAAAACCTGTCCTAGGCCGTTCGGTTTAATGTCAGTGTTAGCTAGAAACTAGACTGAACCGGACCAGATAAATAGTTTCGATTCTAGTTTTAGTTATGGGTGGGAACCGAACCGAACTGTGGCCACCCTTATTGGTCTTATTGGCCATGTGTATGCACCAACTTGAGGGGGAGTGTTTACGTGAGTTAATAATTTACAACAATCAAAGGAGTTTATTTCCTAAGTTAATTAGGTGATTTATTTCCTATTTAGTTTAATCGACATATCCTTATATATTCCTTCTTACGGAGAATAATACAATCATACAAATATTCAAACCCTACAGTTCTTAGCACCAAGTAGCTCATTCCATTGCAAAGTATGCACTAAATTGTACAAATTTCATCTCTTGGGTTGAGGAGGCACCGAGAGTGATTCCTCTTCTATCACATGATATGTTATCTTCTCTTTGAATTAATGAAAGTTTCAGTTTTACTCAAAAAAATAAATTTTATTGACTAAGCTTGTCCACTTTTCCTGATAGGTATACACATACCTGATGATAGTGAAAATGTTCAAAATCCAGAAAATGAACTGGGTAACCAAAGAAATATCAGTTTCTCAGGTTTGCTAGATCTCGAAACCCCAGCTTTGGTTTAATCAAATGCAATCATGTTCTGTATATATATTCTTGTCATTTTTCAGATTTTTGCAATAATGCATCTGTTTAATAAGAAGTTGATCATGACATAGTTTGGCGCAAAAAGAAATCTGGTGAAAGAAAATTGTTCTAGTATGCTCATAAACAAGAACTTTTTTTTGAGAAAAAGATAATATATTATTAGATAATCAAAT
>NW_018922681.1:30266-45160 GCF_002207925.1 Prunus avium
TTTCAAATATTTTAGGATTCATTTCAGTTTGGTACCATATGCAGTTTGGCATCAAACAATTTTTATTACATTGTGGTCAGCAATGCTTCCTGTATTTCTTTCTTGTATTATGTTGCATTCCATAAAAGCAGTGATTCTATAATTAATTACCTGGTAGCCACAACGAACTTTAGGTTTTGTTTAATGAAATGCAGGAGGTTAAGAGTATTGTAGTTTTACCCTCGGGAGTGAGAGCTTTCAATAAAGAGGGTAAGAGGCCCCATGAACTATTTACCCAGAACCACAAGAAATTGAAGGAAGAAGGAGAAAAGTGGATGAAAGATACAGCAACTTCTTGTACAGTTGTAGGTGCTCTCACTATTACCATCATGTTTGCTGCAGCCTTCACAGTTCCTGGTGGAAACAATGGAGGAACAGGCTTTCCCATATTCTTACATAAAAAGATGTTTATGGTTTTTATAGTTTCAGATGCTATATCTCTCTTTTCTTCCATAACTTCAGTGCTAATGTTTCTGGGAATCCTTACATCACGTTATGCGGAAGATGATTTCTTCAAATGCTTACCCACAAAGATGATAATAGGCCTTTCAACACTCTTGATCTCCATCGCTACCATGATGGTTGCCTTTTGTTCTGGCCTTTTCCTTATGCTTCATGAAAGATTACAGATTGTTCTCCCAATCATTTTCCTCGCCAGCATTCCAGTCGACTTATTTATTGTGATGCAATTTCCCCTTCTTGTTGAGATTTTCATTTCTACATATGGAGGAGGAGTATTTGACAAGAAAGTGAAACGGTGGATATAAATTCTTGATGGTAAATGAAATAAATTATTTATTTTTTTATTTAGAAATGAAATAATTGTATATTACTTCCGTAATGTTGTCATCACTTCTAAGAAGCTTGTTTGTATTCACTTGGGGTCCTGTAATAAAAACCTGATCATTTTAATTGTTCTTTAATTATGAAGATATAGTTGAGTGGGAGAACCCTTTGCATCTCTCCCCTCCCCTCCTTCAGCCTTCTAATGTTATTTTTGAGCGAATGAGTTGTTGGTTTTAATGCATTAATTGTTTTTTATACAGAGATGTACTTTTAGGGTTAACGGCCAATGTGATATGGTTGTTAGCTTATGTAACCTGGCCGTCCCTTCCTGTCACGCCCCAAATTTTCAATAAACAATGTAAACTAGTTAATTTAATCCTTATTGTATGTCATGATATGAAATTTTATTGAACTGAAATATTTTCTAGCATTAGATGGTATTTCCATACATTTACCGAAGAAATCTATTGCATGGTGTTTTGGGCACTATTTTCTTAAACAGAGGGGGTTATTTATGTTGAATTCAAATTATGTTTAACGCTTTGTTTTCGTCCACTCACATTTTCTGTTTTCGCCGCCCAGGTTTGAGATATCCAAGGTCGAGACACGTCTAGGCATCGCCACTGTCCGCACTGTAGGAATTCCTCCTTTATCTTTCTCTACTTTCATTTTCCCTGGGTTGTAAACTTAATCTTTAGTTGCTCTGCATACTCGTTTTGAGTTCGGGGGTAGAGGCCATGAAGCCCATTTGAATAGTCTTAACTGTTGTGTGTGCCCTTACCTTATGCGTGTTGGAAGTTGGGTTTGTTCTGGCGCTTGTTTGCAAGTACTGTAAATTGGGAAATGTTCCAGTTATAAGGAAGACTTTGCCAAAATTTCGGTAGAAGTCGAATCATCTATTAGTTTAAATTGGGGCTATAGGGCTTTTTAGTAAAGTGGGTCCAACATCAGTTAGATGCCGGATGGGAAGAAAGGTTCGCCATGAATTTCGAGGGAGAATTCGGGGCGGGTCCTGTCAACTAAAATAAAACCAATAAACATTAAATTCAGAGCATGAATTGGTGTACATTCCTATGCTAAAGCAAAAACATGTAATTCTTTAATGCCAAATTTAAGTAGGCTAAAAACCCAACACTAATGGACGTAGGCCATGACTAGGCAAGAGCAACCCAGGGCCAAGGGGACGAGCAATCACAGCAGGTGTTGGTGGAAAGTGGGGGTCAGCCAGAGTAGACGTCTTGTCCTTTTTTTTCTTCCTTTTTGTAGTAATGGCCTAGTCTCTTACTAGGGTCGAGTCCTTTTACACATTTTCAGAACAACTATTTTTAATTTTGAGGATGCTTATTTTGTTTCCAACCATACTTGTGTTTTGCTTCTTGATTTTATGTATTGTTGATACCTAAAATTGATTAAACAGAAGATGACCTCTTCGAGAATGAGGTCGGGCAATTCTTCCAGTCTAGGTCAGCGTGACCAACCAAGTCATCCTCCAGAACCTACAAAACATAAAAGCTAACAGTGGGTGACACCGGTGTGGTGCCGACCAAGGACCCTCCGATGCTTAAGTCAGTCGGGTGTTTGCGAGCAGATTGCACAATAGATTATGGTGCTTAGAATTGCATACCTTTGACGGAGGGTTCCTCCGTCTTTTATATCATCCCAGACCACCTAGTCCTTCTCAGAGTAGAACTCCATAACAACCTAGCCCTCCTCGAACTAGGACTCCAGAACAACCTTGTCCTCCTAAGACTAGGAATCTATTTAGATAGGCATCTCAGTGATCTCGAAACATCATAGCTTCTCTAAGACTAGGAGTCCTTTGAGTGAACACCACGTAAACTTAATTGATGTCAACCACAGGCACACCGAGCCCAAGCCCATGGACCAATGGGGCACCATGAAGAGTCTCCAAATCTCCATAAAAAACAAGTGTGGCAAAAGGACTTGGGCAATAGCGAAGAAAGTAATAATTTGTCGTGCAAAGGAGAAATATAACTTGATGTGTAAATGGACTAATGGTATAGACGCCACGTATCATGATGACATTGGTGAAGGAAGCTCAATTGAGGTTGACGAGTCTCGAGGTCAAATCTTCACTAATTTGAGGCTAAGCTCGACACGTCGTGATGTCGGATTTCCACCAACATGGGGCTGAGCTTGGCAATTTGTGGTTAATTTTCTTACCAATCTAAGCCTGAGCTCGACAAATGTTGAGGTTAGACTCTTGCCAACCCGGGCCTCAGCTCGGCAAGGACATCTGCCAACATGAAAGCTTGGCAATTCGAGGTTGGGCAACCTGAGCATGAGCTTGGTGATTTGATGTTGGTTCCATTCCAAGCTGAGCATGAACTTGGCGATACGAGGTTGGTTATTTGACAACCTAAGCATGAGCTTGGCGAGGTGAGGTGGGTCTCATGCTGATCTGAGCATGAGGTTGGCAATTTGATGTGGGTACCATCGCCAACTTGAGCATAAGGCCATAAAGATTTGATGTTTGGTCGCTTGAATGGTATTATTGTGCATGCTGAACGTTGGGATTATAAAACCATGTTTTATACATGTAAAAATTTTGGGAAACAAGCAAATTACAGGGGAGACTCTGCCGAATTTTTGGCAGGAGTCAAACTTGAAGAAAAGAATTTTGGGAAACTTAGAAGGGCATTTTGGTCAAAAGTACCCAGCATTTGCCAGGTGTCAGACACGCACAGGGTTCGTGAAAATACCTGTAGGATGTCTATATATGCCTAGAGGGGGTTAACAAGCCAATTTAAGATTATAATCAATAAACAAAAAAATAAACTTCGGCAGCAGGATTGATATGGCTTATCAATCCTAAAACGTGCTGAACATAAAACAAAGGAATACGCAGAGAATTATTTTACGTGGTAAAACCCCACCTCTGGGGAAAACCCACAGGACTCCTCAGTCCAACACAAATCCACTATAGAATGATGATTACAATAAGTACTCACACACTTACCCTAGACACATTCTAGATAATGTTTACCGACTTCTTCGTAACTCAACTTCTGTCACGGGATGATCGTCGACACTCCTTATGTTGAACACAATACTGGTCACGATTGCTTCAACCTCGCCGGAGGAAAACCGCCACCACGGTCTTGGTGCCCTCAACCGTATGAGTCACCGACATGCACATGAATGCAATATGAATGATGAAAGTGTTTGATAAATCACCAAGTAAACATGGAACACTTGATGATTTATCTCAAATATATGCACAACAGCTTAGTAGGAATTTTAGATGCTCAACCAAAAATATAAAAGCTATCCGCCAAGAGAGGCACGCCGTGTTTAATTATATAGACATAATCTTCTATTTGCAAGAGAAGTCCACCAAGCCCACGTGATCAATCTCTTGCAATATATCAGATTTGATTCTTAGAATCCTATTTAAACTTGTCAGCTTA
This sequence comes from Prunus avium, assembly GCF_002207925.1. Next base: position 34,523 of record NW_018922681.1, read on the forward strand.
TGCACTATCTCAAATAGCTTTTTCTCCATTCTATTGTTATGCAAGGAAACTAAATATAACATGATGCAAACAATAAATCATGTAGGATGTGCACACCAAGTTTGAGATAAAAAGGAATATTTTAACTTAAATCAAAATAGAGTCCAACTAGGAAAGAATCTCAAGAGATAAAATCTAATCCTATTAAAAATAGGATTAACATAAAAATACTTGTGTGAAAATAATTCCAACTAGGAATCCTATAATGAATGCATAATTATGTCATGATTTACCTGTTGTCAAGTTTCTCATATGGTCAAGTCGTGCCTCTGAAGTATGCGGTTGAATGAGTTGTGCCAAAACATCCAGTAACAATTCTTCACACACTAATTTTCAACCTATGCTAGAGGCTAGGAAATGACAATACAATTTTCATACTAACAATCTCCCCCTTTGGCATTTCCTAGACAAAACACCTATTACAACTCAAACGAAATTTCATGGAATTTAACCAAATGAAATCCTACTCTAAACTCAAAGCTCTGAATCCTTGCACATTATGAAACAACAAAACCAGTGACTCATGTGGGAGAAGAAATGTAATTGAAAGCAAAATTACAACACAACTCCCCCTTAATTCCAGAACACAATCTCTCCCCCTTTTTATCATAATTTCACACAGTCATCTCTCCCCCTTTTTGTCAGGAAATCCAAAGGGCAAGGAAAAAATATAAGGGAGCATATCAATTCCAGATGTGCAATGGGTGCAAAAGTCTCATATGTGATAACCAAGATCCGTGCAACACCTACAAGAACAACATACACAAACTTAGGTTCAATCATATAAACAATGTATGATACTTACCTCTGTGGTGACATGTCTTCTGCTCTTCATAGTGTCATGCATATTTCCAAAGAAATGTTCTTGTGAGCATGCTGTGCCACAGGTTTGCAACTGACAGGATTGATAATGACACTGCAATCCTCAGATTCAATTTATCATGTGTCCGTCTTAGAAACATGAAGCAGAGCCTAGCTACACATTTAAACAAGAAGCATAAAACGACACTATGTTTGAAAACAAAAAACAAAAACTTCATTTTTTTTTAATTTAAAATTCAATTTATTATTATTATTTTTTAATAAAAAAATAAAGCCATAGAAAAAAAAACTGAATAATAAAAAAACATAAGCAACACCTAGAAAAGAGACGAAACCACAAAGACAACGGTCAAAACTCATAGAATCACCAATTACTATGCTTAATAAGAACCCAAGACTCCACCTTCATTCATGCCAAAAAATCATGAGTACAGGCCAACACTATGCATGAGGATAGACAAGCAAAGCCAATACCAATATTTGTCCAGAAGCATTTGAAGCAAAGCCTTTCAGGATCTAAGGCACATCAAATCACAAAGGTTTAATCAAACACAAGGATTATAAAATGGAGAAACAAAAGTATTTGTAAGAAATAAAGTCCATCAAATGACACTACTACAAAAAGGGCAAAAGACGACCAGGAAACAACGACGGTAGATCAAAAAACCGTCGTTGTTTTTTAAAACACGACGGTAATAGAAATCCGTCGTAGAAACATAACTTAAACACCTAAAAAACCGGTATACGCATAGATATTTTTAAACCACGACGCACCAAATTAAAAAAGCATCGTCTTATTACAAAGGTTTTGTTCCGAGTTAAAATCTGAACCTAAAAACAACGACTGCAGCTATGAATTCACTGCCTTAGAAAGTAAAGACGACGATTTAAAAATAAGACGCTGTGTTAACTCATTAATAAAAACGACCCAATTTTCTTAGTCAGCGACACATAAATTCAAAGAAATCTATGATGGTTAATTACAAAAAAATTCGCCGATTTAAAATAAGTTACCACGACTATAAATATAAATTTATCGACTTTTTAATTACTGTATACTACGATGGTATCCATAACTCTACTGTCCGCATAATTGTACTAACCACAACGGTTTGTTAAATTAACAACGTACAAAATTTTTACCATTATATGTCTATCATTATCTATAAACCGTTGTCTTAATTTTAATTACTTTTTAAGATTTATTTATTGGATTTTTTTTCCTACGGCGGTAGATAAACAGTACGACAAGATTTGTGATAACCCACGACGGTTTATATAGGAAACCGTCGTCACTATCAAATTAAAGTGAAGTCTTACCATAATGAACTCTGTTCCTCATCATAATCGAACCAACACACAAAGGCAATATTTTAGAAATTGATGATGTGTGTGTCTTTGTGTCTTTGAGATACAAAGACACACACATCAACATCCAAAACATTTGCTTCCAGAAAAATGACGACCGCAGCAGAAAGACAATTTTTGAGATGATGTGTGCGTGTTTGTATCTTTCAGATACACAAACTGAAAAATGAAAAATGAAAGCAAGAAGAAGTTCAGACAGAGAGGTGATGTGCCTCCAGAGAGGTGAGACAGAGCCAAGGGCAAGAAGAAGTTGAAACCCTAAATGAAAAATGAAGACGAAAGAAAGACAGGAAAACCCTTATTTATAAACTAATACTATATACCACGTCGGCTATATTAAATTATCGACGTTTATATGAAAACATAAACGTCGTTTAAAACTAAAATAAGGTCGTATAAATTAATTCACAACGATGCTATATAAAAAAATGACGTTGTCATTTTTTGGAAAACTAATTTATTGTATAATTAAAAAAGTTACACGTCGGTATGCGTAATTAAAACGACGTGCTATTTATTTTTCACGTTGTTATTATTGAGTATAAGGTCGTTGGGTAAATTTAAAAATGACGGGATACATCTTTTTGACGAAAAATGCGTCATGTAATTGGAATAAAAACAGCGTTCCTTAAAACTAGGCATCGTGGAAACTAATGTAATAGGGCGGTATAAACCTATAGCGCCGTATAATGTCTCATACAAGGGCGTTTCCTTAAAACTATGCGTCGTTTTATGACGCGGTCTGTTAATATTTTAAACTTTTCGCCTACCTGACCTACACTTGCACTTTTCCAAACCCGAGAAAAACTTTCAAGCTTCTCTCATTTTTCATTCTCAAAGCGCTGTTTCTGTATCTCCAAGAGAAAACTTTTCGTCTTCCTCTCCTCTTCGTCTTCGTCTCTGAACTGAAATACCAAACCCCAGGAGAAAACTTTCATTGCACGCAACTAAGTAAGCATTTCTCACTATTTTTGTTCCTGTTTTGCATGCGCATATAATTTTCTTTTTTTAAATCTTTTTACATTTTTTCTTTCCAAGTTTGATAACATTTGCAAACAAAGAAGGAAAGTTTCCAAGTTTGAACACCACTCTGTTTCTTTTACTTCATTTAAATAAGACGACGGTGGCTTGTTATTTATGTGGTTAGATTTATAGACCACAACGGTTCGTCAGTCATCCTAGCGTCGTGTGAAAGTGTTCTACGTTGTTTTTTAAAATGATCGTCTTTCTTTGTATTTGATTTTTTAGGATATATTCATCGCAGGTTTGATTTCTCTGAACAATGGTTTTTGTTTTGAAAATCTTTTTAATTATTTTTCTGTTGAAAATCATTTTAATTATTTTTCTGTTGAAAATATTTTACGTTTATCCAAAATTGTTTTTCTGTTGTAGAGACGACGGTATATTATTATTTACGTCGTTCTAATTTCAATACCACGTGGAATGTTTTTAAAAACATCGTTTTAGTAAATGAAAATCCAAAAAAATATCCCCTGAAGGTGTGAATCTGGAATCAACACTCTGTTTTTTGTAATTATATCATAAGACGTCGGTTGTTTATTATTAACATCGTTGTAATATTTAATCACGTCGGTGGTTAATTATCGTCGTGAAAATTTATTATGACGTCGATTGTTTTGTTCTTACGTCGTTTGAAATATTATAATACGTCGTTTTTTATAAATAACCGTCGTGTTTTTTCTTAATTTCATTGAAATATTTTCACTTGTAGGTTTGATTTGTCTGTAACCATGATTTCTCAATCCCAAAGTAAGGACTTTGGCTTGAAAAAAAATGAATGTAAGGAGCTTAGAGTTGTAAATCCTCAAGCCAAGTCCTCAAAGAAGATGAAGTTTGTTTCATCTGCTGTGACAGAACCAGGCAGCACGACAACATTTTCTGAGGAGCCAAAGTCAAGTCGGGGTATAAGCACAATGCCCCGTGTTGTGAAGAGAAAATATCAGAAAATCAAGCCTGTTGTTGAGTACAATAAGAGGGGGAAAGCATGTGGCCCTGCACATACTGAGATGTAGTCCTACATTGGTGTGTTGGCACGCTCCAGAGTCCCACTTGTGGACAAGAAATGGGCTGAAATCCCTAAGAATATAAAAGAGCAGATTTGGGAAGCCGTTGACATGGCTTTTGTGGTAGGTCAAGGGGGGAAGAAACTAGTGTTATCTTCTGCTGCCAAGAAATGGAAGGATTTCAAGTCTACACTAACGAGGCATCATATCCTTCCATTCATCAAGGATAAGGAGAAATTAAGCCAACCCCCTGAACTATACAAATTCATAGAGAAAGCTGACTAGGATGCCTTTGTAGCTTCAAGGTTATCTGAAAAATTTGTGTTTGTGCCTAATAAATCTCGGCCATGAGCTGGCCGAAGGAGCCCTTTTTCTCGGCCCTAGCACTTTCTCGAGAGGCTGAAACGCAGCGTTTTCGCCAAGGTGTTCGGCCTCCCTGAAAACAAAGGAAAAATGCCAAGGCATGATTATCTCGGCCTGAATCGTAGGCCGAGGCCGAGGCCGAGCAAAATCACGGCCAGAAATATTAAAGTCAAATCATCACGTGGTAGCAAGGTCCCATGCTTCATTTAATGAAGTAGTGCCTGTTTAATGCAGCAAACCCACTGGCCACAAATAAACATTTAATGCATGAGGGAAGGTGGGAAGTGACTGAAGTCAGGTTTTGGCAACATAAGGCAGAATGATTAGACGTGGACATTCTCACAAGAATTCTTGCAGCTTGAGAGATTAGGTCACCAGCTATCAGAGCAATAAATGTGTCTCCGCGGCCAGAAGCTCAGAGCCCACGATCAAGAGCGGCGGCCGAGATTCACCAGGATTTTAGGGGGTCACAACACCATACTTCACGATCCCAAATGTCGATTAGATTGCCCACTTGCTCTAATCAGGCTCCACCATGCAGATTTTCAGCCTCGATTACTCCTCCAAGAACTCTTCCTATAAATACAAGGCTCAAGCTACATTCAAAGGGTTCAAACACCAAACAAAAGCCTCCCACGGAGCAACCTATATTTTCCTGTAATGTACTTTCAATATTTTACTTGCTTTCCTAGAAGTAGTGTTAGTTTGTAAGGAAAATTCATCCATCAATATATCATACGACCCTTGATTTTCAAGGCGCTGGAGCACCAAACTTGAGTACAATCATCGATTGTCTCGAAAAGGATATGCTGGTTTGGAGGATCAGTTGGAGGAAACCATGCCCGGGGTAGATATTGATCGATCTACCTTATGAAAGAAAGCTAGAGAAGACAAATATGGTAACATCCCGGATCCAAAGGTTGCAGAGAAAGCAAAATTAATTGTAAGCCTACTCACTCTGTTTTAAATTTTTATTAAACTGTATTGCCGTGATAAGTCTTATTACGTCTTCTGTTATATTTTTAAGTCGTGTGAAAAATATTATTACGTCGAAATTTTTTTTTAAACGTCGTTAAAGATTTGAATCTGGAATCACTACTCTGTTTTTTGTAATTATATCATAAGACGTCGGTGGTTTATTATTCACGTCATTGTAATGAATTAACCACGTCGGTATTTAATTACCGTCGTGTGAAATATTATATTACGTCGAATGTTATGTTATTGAGTCGTGTGAAATGTTATAATACATCGTTTTTTATAAATAACCGTCGTATGTTTTCTTATGCTGACTTTTTATTATGTCTTTCTGTTAGGATGAATTGCAAAAACAAGTGTCAGAAGGCACTCTTACTGTGTCAGGAAGTAACGATGTGTTGATATTGGCTTTGGGTCCCGAGCATCCAGGAAGAGTTAGAGGGGTTGGGGCTGGGATTTCCCCTAAGCAATACTTCCATTTACCTAGACAACAAAAGGTAAGGTTTGCCGATCAATTGAAGGAAAGTGTAAGACTTGTCCTTCAAGAAGAGACTTTGAAAATGGAGGCTAGATCAAGAGAAGAGACTTTAAAGATGGATGCTAGAACCAAGCAATTGGTAGAAGCTGAGAGGGAAAATTTGTTGAGTCAGCTTTCCAAACTCATCCCCAATTTTGATCCAAGCATGCTGAAATTGAATACTAACCCCTGTCAAATCCAAGGTCAAAGGCAAAGTCCCAAAAATCCAATGTCGAACAAAGCAAGCTGCTCTGGGGCTCTTGATGTTAGAGCCCTACAGTTTGAGGAGGATACTGCCAAGAATGGGGAAAAGCGGGAAGAAATGGTAACGTCTCTGAACTTTGAATTCTCTGTTTTTCAAAAAGCCATTAGACGTCGTTATTGTGAATCACAGTCGTTCAAATTAAAAAATAACGACGGTTTACATATACTGCCGTTTTAAAAGTTATACCACGACGCAATTTTTTAATAAACTGTCGTTTGTGTTTCATACCACGACGGTGGAAAGGATTGAGTTATTGTAGTATTTAGTTTACTTGTTTTACAAGCTATCTTCACTGACACAACCCCACTCTTTGTATCTCTCTGTATCTCTCTCTCTCTCTCTCTCTCAAAAAAGGCTGGCACTCTCTGGAATCTGAATTTCTGAAAAATTTTATGTGATTTAGACGACGGTTTATTATTTAACGTCGTTTAAAGATATTTAGACGTCTGTAATTCTTACATACCGTCTTCTGTTATGCTTTACCACGACGGTTTGTTTAATTTTTTTTACTTTTTGTACAATGTCATATATATATTTCTTTATTTCTTAAAACAGAAATCCGGGGATGTAGAAAAGACAGAAGAAAAGATAGATGAACAGGTAAATTCTCATAACTTTTCCTTTTTCATTTGTTTTTCAATTTTCAGACGTGGATTTCCACGGCAGTTTTGGTTTTAATTGAATGTTTAAATTGTTGTACAAGCTTTATTACCATCGTAATAGATGAATCACTACGACATTTATTATTTACCGTCGTTTAATTCATTTTAGACGTCTGTAATTCTTACATACCGTCTTCTGTTATGATTTACCACGACGGTTTAATTTAATTTTTTTACTTTTTAATTTTTTTTACATTTTGTACAATGTCTTATATATATTTCTTTATTTCTTAAAACAGAAATTCGAGGATGTAGAAAAGCAAGATGAAAAGGTAAATTCTCATAACTTTGCCTTTTTCATATGTTTTACAATTTTCACGGCAGTTTTTTTTTTAATTGAATGTTTAAATTGTTGTACAATCTTTCTTATATATATATATCTCTTTATTTATTAAAACAGCAATCCAGTGTTGGAGAAAAGCAAATTGAAAAGATAAATTCATTATCTATGAATTTTGCATTTGAATTAGACGTCGGTTTTTGCATTTGAATTAGACGTCGGTATTTGTTTCCCGTCGTGTAACTTATTTCAGACGACGTTTTGTTATTTAAACCGTCGTGTTTATTGATTTACCACGTCACTTTATGTTGCTTTATTTCTTAAAACAGAATACTGAAGTACCAGATTATTCAAAGCTGGAGTTGCCATCTTCTTTACAATCCCTTTGTCGTTATGTGGAAACGACACTAAAGCCTCAGGAGAAGACTATGACCTTTACAATTGAGAAGGAGGTGTTTGGTGAAGATCGTATTACCTTCGTCTTGCATGAAGATATTACACAGTTTGCTGGCATGGAAGAAATTGGGGCTACTATGGTTGCAGTATATATGAGGTGCCTATTTGATAATTTGAAAGCTGCAAATATGGTGAACATGGTTGGCTTTATCGACCCTGCTCAAGTTAGTGCCAATGTTGGTTCATTAACTGAAAGATCACGTTGGGTAGCCAATCGACTTCAAAAGACAGATGGTGAACAGATTTTCCTGATGCCTTACAATCCAGGGTTAGTCTCCTTAACAATATTTTGTTTGTATGATGCACTGCATATAAAACAGTTTAACCTTTATATTTATTTTGTGCAGCCGTCATTGGGTCTTGATCATTGTGAGGGCAAAGAAGGAGACCGTCTATTTTCTGGATCCACTGCCTGGAAATTGAGTTGTGGATGAGGCGGGCAAAAACATAGTGAACAGTGCTATCAAAATGTATAATTCACACATAGGCAGACTAGGCTGTTTTCACTAAAACACCCAAAATAGGGGCTGAAATTATAAAAAAACCCAACACCCAAAACACTTTATAAACACACCCAAAACCCATCATTACACACACTCAAAACCCATTTATAAACACACCCAAAAAATATACAATTGTTGATTTTGGGGTTGATTTTGGGTGTGTTTCTATGTTTAAATAGTGTGTGGGTTTTTTTATAAATACATGTCTAGGATTGGGTTTATTTATAATAATCTATTTGGAAAACTCTACCCGGCACACCAAAGCAACCAAGCAGTGTAGAATGCGGCTATTATGTCATGCGCTTTATGAGAGACATCATCATGGATCCTTCCCCCGAGTTTGAGAATATGGTAAGAAGAAAATTTTCAGATTTATTTTATGTGATTTTTTGTATTATCAACGACGGTAAATTAAAAATACCGTCGTTGAATATATATACAACGTCGGTAAATGAAAAATAGCGTCGTCTGTTAAAATAATCATTGTTTATGGATTGCTGTTTGCGAAGGGAAAGGATCAATCGCCATACCCCCAAGAAGCCATTGAAGAAGTTAGGAAAGAATGGGCAGAGTTTGTTTGTCTTCATATGGAGTAGAGGATTTTTAGAACACTTGAACATTTTTATAAAATGTACAAATTTTGTTAGAATTAGACAAGTTTTTGTACAAAATTTATGTATAATGTACATTCTTTTTTTCCCTATGAATTTAAAATTGGTTTTCATTATTTTAAAAAAAAGGAAATTGTGTGACTGACGTGTAATAAACCTTGCAACGACATAATTATATCAAATACCGTCGTCTTATGGAGTACAAACGTGATTAATAAATAAAATAAAGGAATAAAAAACACGACTGTACATTTACAACCGACGTAAAAATAACTTAGACAACGCTAAATTAATTGTTTGCGTCGTGATATATAGTATGTACGTCCTTGATACCCATTACACGACGGTTGTTTTCCAAGTAAGTCGTTTATAAGTTTACAACGCCGTTCTTTTCTTAGCGCCGACGTGGTTTGTTTGTCTTTATATCTATTTAATTCAAAATATTCATAATAAATTTAAAATAAATCCAAAAAATGCACCGTAAACCTCCCTGTAAATTTGTTGAGGTTTTCATGTTGTGAAAAACCCAAGTTCATGCTGAACCAAATTTGTTGAGGTTTTCATGTTGTGAAAAACCCAAGATCATGCTGAACCAAATTTGTTGAGATTTTCATGTTGTGAAAAACCCAAGGGCACTTTCTAAACCGTCGGTTCTTTAAAATGACGTACAAAAATAACAACGTCATAATTTTTTAAAAAGGGACGTAAAAGATTATTCAAACGACGCTCTGGGTTCTATAGACGACGTCGTTTAATTGAAATTAGACGGCGAGAAGTTAATAGTTTAAGTCGTGGAATAATGTTTGTACGTCGTTTTCTTTGTAAAAACGGCCATGGTTTTGCCTTTAAACGACGTCTTTTTTAAAAGTAAGTCGTTTATTACGATTTACAACGTCTTTACTTTCTTAACGCCGACGTGGTTTATGGGTTTTTTTAATAATATTTTATTCTATTTAATTTGAAATATTCATAATAAATTTTTAAAAAATCCAAAAAATGCAACGTCAACTCCTATGAAGTCATTGAGATATTTTCTTCCCCCTTAAGCTTTAAAAAATGTAGTTTGAGTTATACAAATTTAAAATGACCACCAAAAAGAAAAAAAAATTCATGAGTCACAACATCACTTATACTTGAATGGTTTAGTGTTTAGGGTTTAGGGGGATAAGGGTTTATTTTTGGGGTTTAGGGTTTAGGGTATTAATGTAATAAGCATCATGTTTATTTATATTTTTAACGACGGTTTGTTTGTTTTTCGTCGATGATTTACGAATTGCGATTTCTAAACCGTCGTTTCTTTAAAATGACGTTGTACACAAATAACAACGTCATAGTTTATTAAAAAGGGACGTAAAAGATAATTCAAACGACGCTTTTGGTTCTATAGACGACGTCGCTTAATTGAAATTAGATGACGAGAAGTTAAGAGTTTAACTCGTGGAATATTGTTTGTACGTCGTTTTCTGTGTAAAAATGGCCATGGTTTTGCCGTTAAACGACGTCTTTTTTAAAAGTAAGTCGTTTATTACAATTTACAACATCTTTATTTTCTTAACGCCGACGTGGTTTATGGGTTTTTTTAATAATATTTTATTCTATTTAATTCAAAATATTCATAATAAATTTATAAAAAAATCCAAAAAATGCAACGTCAACTCCTATGAAGTCATTGAGATATTTTCTTCCCCCTTAAGCTTTAAAAAATGCAGTTTGAGTTATACAAATTTAAAATGACCACCAAAAAGAAAAA